>OVBE01006731.1:0-19413 GCA_900406425.1 Iberis pinnata | reverse complement strand
TCTATGCCGAAGTCCTATTGGACATATGGCTTTGCTACGGCGGTTTATCTTATTAACTGTATGCCTAATCCTCTTCTTTCTATGAAATCTCCTTTTCAAAAACTATTAGCTCGGGATCCAAATTATCTAAAGCTGAAAGTGTTTGGTAGTTTGTGCTTTCCGTGGCTTCGCCCATATGCGGCTCATAAATTAGATTCAAGATCATCTCCTTGTGTTTTTATCGGTTATTCACCTAGTCAAAGCGCCTATTTATGCTTAGATAGATCCACTATGAAAGTATATGCATCTCGCCATGTTGTCTTTCATGAGACTGTGTTCCCATTTAGTGTTGCAGGTTCAATAATGGACTCATCTTGTTCACTTTCGGAGCATGCTAATCATGGACCAACAACTACCTTAGCTCCCATTTATGCTCCTGTTTCACCTACATTAGCATCTGCTCCACCAAGACATGATTCACTTACTACATCTCCGAATCAACAACAATCACAGGTGTCTTCACTAACTCTTGATGTGCATGAGGAGCAACGTTCATCTAATGCTTCTGCACCAGCATTGAACTTACCTCTACCTCCATCGCAGCCCACTCCGGATGTTGCTGAGCTCTCCGCACCTGCGTGTCAACAGCCTCTCCGTATCAGTTCTCGTATAAAGAAACCAGTGCAGAAACTGAATTTAGCAGCCACATTAAACCCGCAACAGAGACACCTCCAAAGACAGTTGCCGAAGCTCTTCATGATCTTTGTTGGAGACAAGCTATGCAAGAAGAGATTGACTCACTTCACCGTAATCATACTTATGATTTAATTATTCCTACTAAACCTGTAAATGTTGTTGGTTCTAGGTGGGTCTTTGCGATTAAGCGGTTACCAAATGGTGAGATTTCGCGGTGCAAAGCTCGACTCGTTGCTAAAGGCTTCCATCAACGCCCAGGTGTAGATTTCCATGACACTTTTAGTCCGGTTGTGAAACCGGCAACTATACGTCTTGTTTTAAGTATTGCAGTTACCAAACAATGGTCTCTTAGGAAATTAGATGTCAACAATGCTTTTCTTCAAGGCACTCTTCATGACGAAGTTTACATGGCTCAACCACCTGGTTTTCGTGACAAACAAAATCCGGTTGCGGTTTGTCGCTTAAACAAAGCAATCTATGGGTTAAAACAAGCACCACAAGCGTGGTACACCGAATTAAGACAATTTCTACTTCGAAATGGTTTTCAAAATTCACTCTCAGATGCATCACTGTTTATTTATAATAAACCAGGCATTATTATTTATATTTTAGTTTACGTGGATGATTTAATAATAACTGGTAATCATGCAGGCACACTTAAACAATTCATTACATCACTGGCCACAAGATTCTCGTTAAAAGACTTAGGGAACCTCTCGTATTTCCTTGGAGTGGAGGTCAACAGAAATGCATATGGTCTACATCTATCTCAGTCACGCTACATATCAGATTTGCTATACAAAACCAAGATGCAACATGCTAAAGCCTTACCCACTCCTATGTGTTCTAATACGGTTCTCACTCTCACTGGTGGTTCTCCGCTTCCGGATCCAACTCAATTTCGTGCGGTTATTGGGCGCTTACAATACCTTTCGCTTACTCGTCCGGATATTACGTTTGCGGTCAACAAACTCTCCCAATTCATGCATGAACCCACAACAGATCATTGGACCGCGGCGAAGCGTGTTCTTCGATATCTCTCAGGTACAATATCTAAAGGCATTTCTTTCTCTAAAAATAATGTCTCTTCCTTTCATGCTTTTACAGATGCTGATTGGGCTGGTAATAGAGATGACTATACTTCCACCGGAGCATATTTAGTCTATCATGGAAGTCACCCGATTGCTTGGTCCTCGAAGAAACAATTCGGCGTTGCAAGGTCTTCCACAGAAGCGGAATATAGATCCATTGCTTCTACTACAGCAGAAATGTGCTGGTTACAGTCTCTTCTCCGCGAACTTGGGATTTCACTCTCGACTACTCCAACAATTTACTGCGAGAACAAAGGAGCTACCTATCTCAATGCCAACCCGGTGTTTCACTCTCGCATGAAACACCTTGCTATTGACTATCATTTCGTCCGTCAACAAGTCCAAGATCGCCTCATTCGCGTAACACATGTTACCGCGTCCGATCAACTTGCCGATGTTCTAACTAAGCCTCTCTCCCGCCTTCTGTTTCAAAGACTTTGTGACAAGATTGAACTCACCTTCCGTGCTCCATCTTGAGGGGCCTATTAGCGCAATTCACTCACTTAATTCACTCATGTACTTATTATCATATATTGCCCTTTCCTTAGATGTTTAATACGCTATACCTCTGTACCTCTGTATAAATATGTGTAACTATTATTATATAGTTTTTATCAATTTCCATAACTTAATAGTTCTCTCTAAATCTATCATGGAAAACTCATTTTGGATTGAAATTTTGAATCTCTCAAGCATTTCTTCTGAATTTCCAGTGTAGATTATATCATCTACATACAAGCTCAATATCAAGATCCTTTTTTCAAACGATTTTACAAACAAGGTATGCGCACAATAGTATTTCTTAAAACCTTCTCCAACAAAGTATCATTCAATCCGGCTGTACCAGGCTCTTGGTGCCTATCTTAGACCATACAACGTTTTATTCAGCTTGTATACTTTGTTTGCCTCATCATTTACTTCATAACCAGCTTAAATCTAAGAAGGCAACTTCTCAAAAATGTGGATGCATAATAACATGCAAACAATGAAGAGTAATAATTTCGTTAGTCATATGTAAGAGTGAATTTAAATCATGCTTATTTTTGTATGTTTAATATTGTTTAAAATATTCAAACTTTTAGGTAAGAAAGTAAGATTATGTGACTATTTATAGAATTTTAGATGCAAATTTGGAAAACAGAAGTGTCTATGATATATATGTTTCTAGGCCTGAGCATTTCTGGTAACGAGTAGGATACGGGTATAAGAAACTAATACCCAAAGTATAGACGTAAAATTTCGGATCGGGTAATGGCGGGTACAGTTGGGGTAAGGGTCGGGTTAGGTAGTTAAAATTAATATCCGTCTAATACTCGAACTTGTAATATATTATATAAGTTTGACTAATATGTGACTTTGTGTATTAGAATTTGAAAATAGTATAATGATTTATTATGATATTTTTTATAAGAAAAAGTTTAGAAAGTTGAATAAAATAGTAACAAAATCAAAAATATGACAAAAAAGTAATTATATAATATTCTGCAACGTTTATTAAATCATATATTTATTATAACACAAAATTTAAATTTATTTAGGAAGTTATTATCACTATAATTAAGTTTTGAAATAATTTTATAAATTTAGGTAGGTAAATGGGTAATTCGGGTACCCAAATAATTACCTTTATCCGACCTTTACCCAATCCTTACTTGTTTAAAATTTTTTCCTTGACCCAACTGGGAACTGGGTAATTATCATTATCTGTACCCGACCCTTATCCGTACCCGACCCAAAATGCTCAGGTCTATATGTTTCTGAGTTAATTTATGTGCCATCAAAAAGTGTTTTTTTGTGGTTCAACAACATGATAAACTTGCATCTTTGGCTGAAACAGGATAAACGTGTATAGATTCCAATATATTGTTAAAAGATCAAAAATGAACGAAAAAGCTGGAATAGCTCAGTTGGCTAGAGCGTGTGGCTGTTAACCACAAGGTCGGAGGTTCGACCCCTCCTTCTAGCGATTTTATATGTTTATTTTCTAATATTTATCTCAAGGCTTAGTACATCAACGTTCTCTCATAAGATCTCGTGGACGTCCTGTATGCACCACATTAGTTTTTTTTTTTGAACACCAAACTTTCATTAGAATTAAACTTCTGTACAACAACAATGGATCAAGGATACACAATGATCAAAGAAAAAAACAAACTCCAAATGCAAGAAAATACATAATCAAAGGATAGATAGTGCGACTGCGAATCCAAGAGAATATGTGGAGACTCTAAATGCGTCGGCTTTGCACTTATGGTAAAACCATAATGTCGTGAAATGGTCACTTCAACTTGTGACTTTGTAGAACAACTCCTACCTTCCGAATTCGTTAAAACGATCTTCAATGTTCCTTTAAACTTTGTAGATACTGTTACAAAAGAAAACATGTATAGTAGAGTTTTGCCCGAAACTAAGTCAGGGAATGAGTCTCCTTTATGGTAGAGGGTAAACGATGGAAACGATATCTTCACCCGAGTGAGGAAGGGTGAGATTAATCTCTCCTTATCCCGGCAAGAGGAAGTTTGACTAGATTCTATAAAATAGAAATATAAGGGATTGGCATTGCGAAGTGCCACCAGAGCTGAGAAACGACACATGATCACTAGACTAAGTGGAGGTTGATTAACGATAATGAGATTAAAACCTTCAAACTCCCAGAAACAAGCACAAAGATCACTATTTTTCTTTCTTGAGACAAAAATCCTCAGTGAAGAAATAAGAAATGAAGTGTTAAAACACATCTTCGCTAGTACTTCTCGCCAATATCACATTGCGTTATACCGCACGCCGAGGATAAGAAAAAGCTGCACAAGTCATGGAGAATACCCACACGCACTTTCAATTGTTAAAGGTCTCAAGGTTTTTGATAGACTGCTAATGCTTCTGGTCCGACAACAAGCAGGTGGTGAAGTCCATGAGACCGATACGAGAAGTCCTTGAAGCTCATTTGACATCAAAAGTAAAGCTACCACTTCAAAAAACCTCTGATATTGAGCTGGGCATGTAGAATTTACCAATATTGGAGAGGGAAAGAAATCGGAGCCAGCAACAAGATATAAAGGAAGGTGCGAGACCAACCTCACCAATGGATGCAGACGGGAAGCATCAGAGAGCAGGACCCTTTCTAACAAACTTCTGTTAAGGCTAAATCTGACGAAAATAGTCGATCCTAGTACACAAGGCCGCATAACTGGCTGAATAGTATGTGAGTCCACCGGAAACTTTCTTCGATGTAGTGTCAATGACACGAACCACATCACGATGAGGAGATGAGCATGACCACCTTGTTGAAAATATGGTTCAACGGAAGGCAAATCCGTGAGGTTTCACCGAACTGAAATGCCCTTAATCGTGTCACGTTGCCACTGGAGAGAGCACAATGGCTCTTCCGAGAGGACCCATGCGATTTTGGGACCGAAGACAGCTTTAAACTTGAAGCAGAGCCAAAACGACGAACGAGATACAAGATGAAGACGAAAGAAAAAAAAGCAGGCGGTAGAAAAAATAGACGAGTGAGTAGAGAGAAAGGCGGTGCGATGCCAGCCGTAGCCGATGCCACCGGCGCCGGAAGACACAAATGTGGTTACCTCGATTCTCGTGCTTGGGAGCGACGTGGAGCGGCTAAGGTTTAATTTTTACTTGTAGGGTATGTTCACCACATTAGTTAGTGTGACTTTATATAATATGGACAAAATTGCAAGCAAAAATATCAATGGAAAAAAGGGAGGAAATAAAAAATGATGAAAGAAGAAGAGAGAGGTGGTAAGATTTGTATGTTACGTAGATGTTTTTTTCTTATAAAAGTTATGTAGGTTTGCTAAAAAGTTGAATTGTAAAATTTGAGGGTTAATGCTTAGATTTTGAAAGCTACAGATTAAACATAAAATTAGTTTCAAATTCTTTTAAAACTTTTTTACAACTCAAATTCTAAAAAAATATGGCAATTTTGAATAACAGTGGATTTTAAATTCTTATTTCAAATTTTTGATTGAATAATAATAGATTTTAAATCTATTAACAATAACAAAAGATTTCAAAATTTATTTCTATTATTGAATGGATTTCAAATAGAAAAACCAATAACACTGGATTTTAAAATAGAATAACACTGGATTTTGCGGATGATCTAATACTTTTTTCCGAAGCATCAGTTAGTCAAATCAGAGTTATTAGAGACGTTCTTGAACAATTTTTCTTAGCCTCGTGACAGAAGGTTAGTATTGAGAAGTCCAAGATTTTCTTCTCAAGTAACGTTCCTCAAGAGTTGGAGAGAGCGATTAGTGTTGAAAGTGGGATACAAGTGACAAGAGATTTGGGAAAGTATTTGGGTCTACCCGTGTTACACAAACGGATAAACAAAGATACCTTTGGAGATGTGCCCGAGAAGATAGCATCGCGTCTTGCAGGTTGGAAGAGTCTAACTTTGAGTCTAGCGGGTAGAGTGACTATGGCTAAAGCACTATTAGCATCGATCCCAGTACATACAATGAGCTCTGTTTCTAGCAGGCTTCGATGTGGACAAAGTTGGACCATGTTACAAGAAGATTCATATGGGGAAGTACTTCAGAGAGGAAGAAGCAACATCTACTTTCATGGAATAGAGTGTGTAAACCCAAGTGTGAAGGCTGATTAGGGATTCACAAAGCTAAAGATAAGAATATGGTTTTAGTGTCTAAAGTTGGTTGGCGATTATTGAATGATGATAAGAGTCTCTGGGCAAGGGTGTTGAGGAGAAAATATTGAATTAATATTAGTAATGAAGAGGTGTGGTTGAGTCCGAAGAGTTGCTGGTCAGTGATTTGGCGAAGTATAGTAGATAGGTTGAGTAAGATTGTATTATCGGGGATGTAGTGGGTGGTTGGTTATGGTCAAAGGGTGAAATCTGGTCGGACATTTGGCTTCTAAAGGTTCCATTATGCATATTGGTACACACTCCGTTACCGGCATAGGCGTACAATAGGAACGTCAGCGATTTATGGACTGTTGGTGCACGCAGGAAGTTGGATGAAATTCGTCCATATATGGATCCATCGATGATCTTACGGTTACTAGCGAGAGTTGTGGACACTGTTACGGGTTCTCAGGATAGGATTTCATGGAGCACAAGTTCGAATGGGAGATTTTTAGTTCGCTCAGCGCATTGGTTGTTGACTAGACATCAGGAACATCGACCTTATATGGGTAACTTCTTTAATCGAATTTGGAGAGTGACTGCGACGGAAAGGGTACGAGTCTTCTTATGGCTTGTTGCTCAGCGTTGTATTATGACGAATGTGGAAAGAAGAAGACGACATCTAGCTCCCTCAGGTCTCTGCCAAATATGCAAAGGAAGAGATGAATCAATCTTACATATGCTAAGAGATTGCCCAACGGTTGATGGAATATGGCACCGTATTTACCAGCCTCAAAGCTAATGGATTTCTTTATTGAAAACTTATTACCGTGACTTTACAATAACTTGGCTGACAATTCGATTATAAATGGTGTGTGGGCTACGGTCTTCGCTATGACGGTATGGTGGAGCTGGAAATAGAGATGCGGAAATACATTTGGTGAGTTGGCTCGATGTAGGGACCAACAAAATTTGTTAAAGACAAAGCAACAGAGATTTGAAAAGCTCAAGGTAAGAGTGTTTCGAGGGCCCGGGACTGTATCACGTCTCAGATACTGATCACCTGGTTTAAACCGATGCCTGGGTGGATTACACGGACGGAGTGGTTCATGGTAATACAAGACATGCTATGGCCGGAGGGGTGCTTCGTGATTCATAAGGTGTTTGGCAGGTTGGTTTTGCGGTTAATGTGGGTATATGTTCAACACCAATGGCCGAGCTCTGGGGCATGTATTACGACTTGTTTGTGGCTTGGGAAAGAGGTATTACGAGACTAGAACTAGAGATAGACTCTGATATGGTGGAAGATTTTCTTCGGGATGTTATTGAAGATTCACACCTTTTATCCTTCCTAGTATGTTTATGCTACGACTTTTTATCAAAGAATTGGAGAGTTCGGATTGCGCATGTCTATAGAAAAGCTAATCGTCTAGCGGACGTATTGGCAATTTATGCTTTTTCTTTACCGGTTGGATTTCACCGTTTTGACGTTATTCCACTTGTTGTTAATTCGATTTTTTTAGAAGATAATAGTGGGTTTACTAGCCCAAGACTTGTTCAATTGTAATTTCTTTTAGTTTAATAAAAAGGGAGTTTGTTTTCTATTTCCACAAATTTTTTTTCTTCAAATTTACTATTAAATAACACTAAATTATAAATTAAATAAAATTAATTTTAAATTATATATTGAATAAGACCCTTAATTTTCCATTGAAAATGATAGTTAATTTACAAAAGTAAAATTTCAAAAAGACACTTAAAAACAAAATAGACTGAGTAGTTTTGGTATTGCTCGGTTTACCCAGACCAATTGCGGGCCTGACCATTCAAGAGAAGAAAGCTTTATTGCGATCACAGTGTCAAAGCAAAATCTGCTCCTTTCTTATGATCTCTCAGATTCAAAGGTCTTTTTGGTTATAATTGGATCGGAGAAGAGAAGATTTCAAGCTTCGTAGGTGGTAAAATCGATGGCGGATTACCATTTCGTCTACAAGGACGTTGAAGGAACGTCGACACAATGGGATGATATCCAGCGGAAATTGGGGAATCTACCGGCGAAGGCTCCGGCATTCAAACCGCCGGCTTATACTCCGGAGAAAGACGAGACGTCAGCTCCTAAGGATCAGGCATGGTTTGATGAGAAGACAGAGGAGGAGCTTGAGGATCTTGAGGACGACAAAGATCTCGACGATGATCGCTTCCTCGAAGAATACAGGTTCGTAGACGGAATCGAACTATATTCCATCTTAATTAATCCTTTCTGTGATGATATTCTGGCTTGGGATCTGTTTTCATGAAGCTAGCTAGCTCTTTTATCCTCTTTTCCTTGATTTGGGAATGCAATTATCAAGCTTTTGAATTTCTCGATTAGTTTGTGTTTTGAAGAAAAGTGTACTAATTTATTCTGATGTGACTGATATATATACGCTAGATACACCTCATGTTTCTTCTCTATTGGTTTTGATGCTTTGATAGGAAGAAGAGATTGACTGAGCTGAGAGAAGCTGCTAAAGTTAGAAGGTATGGATCAGTGACTCCCATCTCGGGATCTGATTTCGTGCGGGAGGTTACACAAGCTTCTGCTGAAGATTGGGTTGTTGTATGTCTCTATAAAGATGGGTATGCCTTTGAAGAATTCATGTATTATGATTGCCTTTGAAGAACCAATATTATCACATCTTGATTCATTTGCTGTTCTCTGATAGTTTTGCAGAGTGTGGGTTGCTTTTAGGTTGTCTAGACGAATTGTGTAGTCGATACCCGGCAACAAAGTTTGTTAAGATAATATCCACTGATTGTATTCCGAACTATCCTGATTGCAATCTCCCTACCTTGCTGGTGTACCACCATGGCGCTGTCAAAGGAACCCATGTAGGCTTGAAGAGCTTTGGCCGAAGGTGCACCCCAGAGAGTAAGTTTGAAACTGTGTTTTTCTTTTGTGTGCTGTACGATTCAGTATGTGCCCAAATTTGTTCGATAACTTTGTCATGCGCATCTTTAGCCTTTCTGGACGGCAGAGAACTAATGTGACCACACATGCATCTTATCATGCTTTCGGCAGAATGATCATAGAACAGATTGAAATGGTTCCTGAACATGCTTGCTGTTCTGCAGGTGTAGCCTTAGTTCTATGTCAGTCAGAGCCAGTTCTTAACGATGGAAAAAGCGGAGACGATGACTCCTCAAGGGAAGCTGTGATGGCTGGAGTTCGAAGACAGTTCATAGAACGGGTGGTGAAAGACCACGAAGATAAGGATAATGATGATGATGGTTACAATAGCGATTAGAGAACTTCATTGTCGTTTGCGTTTGGGACTGGTAATGTTGTTTAAGAATCTTGTTGTTCTAAGAGAATATCCAGGTCCTGATCACATGCCGAATTTCAGTGCTGGATCTAAGATTAAAGTCTACGTTCCGGCCAGAGAAACAATATGGAGAACCTCAAATCTATTGAGATGTCTTAGCTTTCATTTATATGCAACCCTCAAATCTCAAATCCATTGGGAGATTTCACAAATAATACTCAGAATCCAACCTAGAATAACCAATCTTCTTAAGCAAACTCAACATCTATAAACACCCCACCCCCAACACAACATAATTTCCACTCAAAACTCTTATATACAAAACAACAATCTAATTTTGAGTTCTCCCACAAATAGTCTCTCTGGTCACTAGTCTTATTCCTCTCACCCACATCTCTGCATCCACCAATCCACCTTCACACACAAAATGAACTTCTTTGTTCTCTGTTGTCACTACCCGGAAAATCCCTGCTTCCTCCTCCACTGCATCGCCTTTCCCCTTCCGGTTCCTCCTGAATCGCTGGCTCATCCCAATCTCTACTTCCTTGCACACTACGTTTCTCTTCCGTGAATTTCCCCAGCTTAGTACTCCACTTGATTCCAACATTCTCAATTCCTTCCCATGTTTCTTCCCTTTCCCTCCCTTGGTGTGTTTCATCACAATACTTCCCTTTATCACAAGCCTCCGAGACAACTCGTTATGGATCACCTTCTCTGCATCACCAGCAGCAAGATCCAGCAATGTTTCCCCTTTTTCGTTCTTAACATTGCAGTTTGCACCACGGGAGATTAGGAACTCGCACAAACTTCCATGGCCTTCTATGGCCGCAAGCATGAGTGGAGTGTACCCATCTCCATCCTGAACATCCAAACCGTATCCTTTTCCACTCAACAGCTTCACAGCTTTGATGTCTCCACGCCTTGCAGCACAGTGTAGAGCATAGAACCCGCCTTTTATGTTCCTGTTGTCCTTCTCGAGAGCAAACTCAAGCATCACCTTCTCAATCATGTCGCGGTTACCCTTCTGCTCAGACAGAGAAACCACTGTGTCTCCGAATTTGTTAACGAGCTTCACGTCTGCATCTGCGTAGACCAAGACTCTGAACGCTTCGACGTGACCATTCATGGCCGCTAGCATTGCAGCAGAGAAGCCTTCCTCGTCTTGATAATCTAGGAAGATTTCTTGAGCTTTTACAAGAGATTTAAGCGCCTCAGTGTCTCCTGCTTTAGCCACGTATAGCAGAGGCGAAAAAACTGAAGCGTTGCTTGAATGTGGAACCACACCGAACCTGATAAGCTCAAGAATTACACGTTCTAATCCGAGAGACCACTTGTCTGACTCAGCGATCGAAACAGTAGAATGGCCAGACTTGTTCAATAAGCCAAAATCAGCACCAGCGAGGGCTAGAACTTTTACACCCTCTGAATGCTTGTGTCTGCTTGAGATCATTAGAGCCGTATCCCCAGCATCATTCTTTGAGTTTATGTCGCAGCCAAAGCCAACCAGTTGTTGGATGATGTCCACTGATCTGTAACGCGCAGCAATATGAATTGGTCGGAGTTCAATGCCTTGTGAAGCTCTGATAGGAGTTTCTGGATCAGCGCCACAGTTGAGAAGGACTCTAACAGCTTCCTTGTTACCACAGAGGACGGCGTGGTGGAGAAGGGTCCGACCGTTGTGAGGAGAGTTTGGAGACTGAACTTTGAGCAGCAAACGCAAAATGTCGCCACTGGATTCAAAATACTCTACTGCACACCAGGTTAAAGGATAGGGCTCAGCCACTCCAGCCCCAACCCTGATCTCTTCTCCAGTGTTAATGTCCCATGACCATGCTCCAAGCCTTACCATGATATCTGTCTTTACGCCAGCCTTTGCAAGTTATTAAAAGAAAAGCTTAGATGTCTTACATACATACTCTCTTTGCAAAAAACAAGCCAATTTTGTAGAGCCAATATTTACCTGTAGCAGCATGCGGACGGCCGAGACTTGTCTATTGACAATGGCAGCTACAAGAGCTGGACAGTCCACATTTGTGTAAAGAGAAGGTTTTGAAGATTGAAGCAGAAGCCTATCGCTTGAATTAGCATCTACCCCGCACTGCAATGGAGCAAGAACATAAAGATGTCTTTTGTAAGATGCATTATTGAACAAATTTTAAGTTATACTCTTTCATTCACAAGATGAAGAACTTACTTTGAGCAATGTCCCTATGACATCCACGAAACCTCTGCAACAAGCAGTGGCTAAAGCGTGCACAGCAACCTGAGGCCGAATAAGATCAGTTCCCATTAGCAGCTCAGCAAACCTAGAGCGTCCGTGAAAGCTAGCCCCCACTAGAGCTTCCTCACAGGCAGGCTGAGAGGCACCCGCTTTGAGTAGAATCTCAAGTACCTCGAAATGACCTTCCCTTACAGCTACAGTTGTTGCATATCCCCTAAAGAGCTTCTGATTCACATCAGCTCCAATGTTCTGTGATTATGAAATTGTAATAAAAGGTTAAATCACAGTAAATATTGTAAAATATTTTTTCAAGGTATAATGCCAAATGTTAAGCACTCCACGTGGGGTAAAAATTACAGCCAGAAGAAGACAAAACGCTATGTATTGTAGTAGTAAGTTCTGCAATAATGCAAAGTGAATAAATAATTGCAATGGATCTACATGAACATGAGGGAACAACCCTGACGCAAAGGACATGGCTTGGCTTGATCACAGATATTTGATGATGATTTTAAAAGGAAATAGAGGAAATATGCAAATATAGTATTAGTGCATTCTAGATACAGCCAATGACAAGTGACAGAACCATATGGGGGGCCTCAGGTTCTGTTTAAGTAACAATCTACATGATGGAATATCAATACTTGTTGTTGTACTAAATATCACCCGTTCCTTTCAGGGAACAAGAAAATCAAATTCAATCAGTCAATTATCACTGCAAACAAATAGTGAGCTGAAACTCTTCTTGTCTATTAAAATATCACAAATATGGTTTAGCAAAAGGTGGAGATATCAAATTAGAATTAGTAAAGCTTGAGAATTTGACTCGATAAAAGATGCAAACTTTCTTCTTTTTATTTACATTTTCCGCATTTTGGAAGATCCCTAACACCCCTACCACTGAGATTTGAAGTTGGTCAACAGATTATGAATATAAATAAATAAATAAATAAATTCGCACGGAATCCGGTTCAGATGTTTTAAATTAAAAATTGGTTAGACCTAAGTGATAGACAAATAAGATTTATATAAGAGAAACAATCAGAAACACCATACGCAAATGAAGTAGCTCGTCGAAAATGGAAGCAGAAATAATTTCTTCAAATTTGAATTTTCAAATAATTTTTTTTTTATAAGGAAAAAAGCAAAAGTAGGCTGAGACAAATGTAATAGATTTGGATATTTTAATTCAAGAGACAAAAAGGTGCGGAAAATCCACGAAATGTGAACATCCGTAATCAGAAATGCGCAAAAGAAAATGGAAAAAAAAAAAAAACACGAGGAAACCAATTCTTCATCTATCCTCCATTAATGGTATTTTACTCAGGGAAAACATAAATAAATAAAGATCTTCAAACTAAAGGTATGTGCTAAGCCGATTGGTTAATAAATTTGTGTATCTATCGTGAAAATAACGGCAAATTTAAATTTAATGGTGGATCAAGCCGCGTGAAGATCAATGAAGATTTGTTGATCGGTTTCAAAATCTAAACGGCCTTAATTGGCTACGAGTTAAAGAAAAATTATGAGGACAAAAAAAGTAAACTGCTATGAATTGGGGAGGAAAAGTAATTACCAGTAACTTCTTCACGAGAGCTACGTTTCCGAAATTAACGGCGAGGAATAACGCCGTTACATCAGTTTTGAATTCCTCGTACTCCACTCGGATTTCACTCGACGATTCGTCACGGAGCACCACCTCGCTCTTCCTAGTCTTTAAGCTAACGGCGCCGATGAAATTCACGTCGACGAGCGGATCGGATACGCAATCCGATGTCGTTTTGATATCGCCGTCGATGATAGCATCCAGAAGCCGCTGTGAAACCTCTACTTCATAATCCATTGGAACGACTTGTTTGCCGGAGAAAACCGTCATTGTCGGAGTTATGATCTCAACGGCGAGGTAAGTCGTTGACCGAATCTCCCAAGTTCAGGAAGCTAGCAAAAACGTCGCCGCTTTAGAGGATTGTTTTTGTCTCTTTGCAGACGTGAGGCTCGAGAGAGAGAGAGAGATGAGAAACTTGAAAAGAAGTGAGCGCCAGAGACGGAAGAGGAGTGTGAGAATTTATTGAAACGGATAATTTACAGCCTTAACTACGGTTAAAGATCAAATTGTTAAAATGGGTAAATTAAGGACAATTAGTGGGTCCCACTTTTAACCGTGAGTAAATAATACACGGTGCGTTGCGTTTGTGTCTCATTGGGCCAGTTGGCTAAGTAGAAAATTAGTCAAAGACTCAAAATAGTTAAATACTTAATACAATACTATAAAACGTTTTCTTCCAAATACAATTAAACATTTATAGTTAACTACAAGATTCTTACCCCCTAGGAAAAAAACTACTAGATTATGTCTATATATATATATATATATATATATAATAATGGAATTCCTTGAAACTCCATAAAAAAAAAAATTCAAATTCCAAAAATACCACACACTCCTAAAAGTTCCAAAAATATCACATACTTTCAAATATTCCACAAATACCACAAACATAAAAATTGATTTTTAAGGGTTTAAAATTTAAAATTTTGGATTTGAGTTCACTAAATAGAGTTTAGGGTTTAGTTTTAAAGGGGGTAGAGTTTGATTTTGGGGTTTTAGGGTTTAAATTTGAAGTTTTAAAGTTATTTCAAATTTTGTGATATTTTTGGAACAAAAAAAATTTTGTAGTATTTTTGGAACTTTTGGGATGTGTGGTATTTTTGGAATAAACATAATTTTTATGGTATTTTTTAGAATTCCCCTATATAATAACATAATATAATAAAATATAAAGAATTCATTCAAATACCTTCAAATCAAAAGAAGTACAAATTTCAAAAATACCACACTAAAAGTTCCACAAATACTACGCACTCCCAAATGTTTCAAAAATACCACAAATATAAAAAGTGAAATTTAAAGGTTTAGAGTTTAAAATTTTGAGTTTGGGTTCACTAAATAGAGTTTAAGGTTTAGTTTAGAAGGGGGTAGGATTTGGTTTTTGGGTTTTTTGATTTAAATTTGAAGTTTTAAAGTTATTTAAAATTTGTGGTATTTTTGAAAAAATATGCGGTATATTTGAAACTTTTGGGAGTGTGTGGTATTCTTGGAATATATTTAGTTCTTGTGGTATTTTGGAGAATCTCCCTTATAATATTATATAATATAATATAATACAATATTTAGTTCTCCGGCGCGGTCTAAAGGTTTACTCGCTCTGATTCTCGTCGCATCGCCGCTCCAAACTCTTAGTCTAAAGCGGATCTGGTTCGTTCCTTTCAATGCAACTCTCATCTTTTGCAAGACTCGCCTCCTCTCCCATACTTTTTCGATGCTTTGATTACCGAGCCTCTGGCCCAAACCGACGTTTATGGATCTTCATCTTTGCCGCTCTTCCTGTACCTGGAGTTTTGGGTCATCGCGATCTCTGGATGCTTCCGTCGAAGGCCAATAATCGAGTAAGTCTAAGTCCTTTCAATGAGGATGAGATGCTTATGGTCAAATATGGTTTCCCGAAGATCTCGTTTTGCCAGTCTGCCTTTTTTCCGATGAAGGTTTGTGATCAAATCTGTTATGTCTTCTATATGCTAGTCTCTAGGTCTAATCGGTTTCAATTTGATCGAAACTTGCGATATCATGTTTTAATTCTTCTGAATACGGTTGAGCATGAATTGAATAGTGTAAGACTAAATATAATGCCCAAGAGGTGTGATTGTGAAATTTAATTGGATCGGTGATTATGTTGCTAAACGAAATTACAGCTATGTGCAGTCGAGGTTAACTTATTAGTCTTATTGGTTGCATTTTAAGATAAGTTTGGAAATGGTGTCGAATTTTATTATCGTTGTTATGTGGTCTTTTACTGTTATATGCAGTCTCTGGTTTCTCTTTGAAATCTTGTTGTCGGGTTAATTCTTTTGTTCTCCGAATTTACCTTGTATCGAGGTTTCTACTAGCTTCTTTCTAGTTTTTTTAACGCTAAGGGCTTCGTCCCATGTATTAGCGATGGTTTCTACTTTGTTGTAGATGCAGGAGGATTTGTGCATCTCAATCGTGTTTTGGCATCTTCTTTTCCAAATTTCCAGCGGTGTTATTGGAATCTATGGAAAGTCATGTTTCTTCCGATTGTTGGATTACAACATCTTTTCCCTATTCTTAGGAATCACAATCGATGAGCACCGAAGATTCAATCTTGATGATGCTTTGTTCTCTCGATTATATCACTCATACAACATTTGTAGTAGTAGCAGGTTTTGCATTGTTATTTGTAATCTTGTGCTCCTTTAACGGAGAATAAAACTCTATGGTAATGAAAAAAGTAGTTCTAAAATAATGATTCGCATGATTTTAAAAATTAAAACTAAGTTTTGTAGTAAATTTTGTGTTTCTAGATTATGTTTATATAGTACAACTACAAATATTTAAATTTGAATTAGATTACCAGATAAGCACTATAAAAAATCATTATGGGATTTCAAAACATATTTCATATATTATATTGTATTATAAAATTTTCATGTAAGTGTACTTTAAAATAAGTATTACATATAAGTGTATTTTGCTTCACTAATATATATTTGGGGTATTCTCAAAAATATCACAAAACTAAATATATTTCAAAAATATCACACATTACCAAAAGTTCAAAAAGTACCATAATTTATTCTAAAATTACCATAAAAATGTTTTTGTTCTAAAAAATCACAATATTGAAATAACTTTAAAATTTCAAATTTAAATCCTAAACTTCAAAACGAAACTATACCCATTTAAAACTAAACCCTAAACTCTAGTTAGTGAAGTCAAACACAAAAATTTAAAGTATAAACCCTTAATACTCAATTTTTTATGTTTGTAGTATCTTAAAAAAGAAAAGAAATTTAATCGTATTTTTGAACTTTTTGGATATAAAGTATTTGGGTCATGAGCTTATTTTTGTGTTATTTCAAGGAATTCCTCTATATATTTCTACTCATTACTTTTTTCTAGGAAAACTTTTTGTACATTTTTTTCATGAACATATGTTTATATAACTAGAATATTTTTTTTTTTAAATATTGGTGGACACATTTAGATTAAAGATTTGTAATCATAAGTATTGTAAAGAACTTGTCCATATTTCATTTTTGTAAAATTTTTATAGACTTTTTCATATTACAAAAAGTCAATCTATTTGCAATAGAAAAATTCATACTAAATTCTTCGCAAATAAGATTAACGAAAAACTGACGAAATTCAATATACCTTAAATTATTAGTCGCAAATGAGTTTTCATCAAAAATACATCGTAAAATTTGTGACCGTTTAAAATTCTGTTAAATTTATTGCAAATTTACAAGATATTTGTTATTAACAATTATAGATTTTTGCAAATTCGTTGCAAAATTGATATACATTTGCTATGATATATTTTCTAAATTCTAGCAAATGCATAGCAAATTTGCAACAAATTTTCATAATTGTCCATTGCAAAATCTTCAAAATTTTGCGATAGATTTACAACAGAAAATAAAGAAAATTAATTAAAATATATATTATTTTCATTTAATAATTGCCTGCAAATTCTTCTTTTTTTGGTCATCATAGTTTAGTGTATAAACATTTCTCTCTCAACTAAAAACGGCAGAATTCGAACCCTAATTGATGCAATTAGATGCAGAGATAACTAGCATTGAGTCACTTACTCATTTGATAAACGTACTAGTCTGCCAATAGTCGCCTTAGCCACAAATTCTTCTTTAGATTGTATGCAATATATCATTCAAATTTTGTACAATTAATCATAACACATTTTTTATTCGGTGTACAATTTTATCTGTTCATGGATATCTATAATCTATAGAAATACATACGGTCAATTACACAATACATTTTTTCACAACCAATTCATTCATTGGTATTCACGGATTACAACATAGAGGGAAAATTTGGAACACCAAATTCTAAAGTTTTGGCCACAATAACACATGTTACAATAACTTAAACAAAACTCAATTTTTTCAATGTTTGGAAAGATGTTAAAAAAAAGACTGAACGAAAGATATTGTTAGATCTGAAAAAAAGTTTTGAAGTTGTAGATGTTATTCTGACTTTTGCGGAACTTTGAGTGGTTGAGTCCCTCGAGTGGACCAGATAGCTATGTCCATGAAAGCGAAACCCTTGATCCCAAGCCTCACTGTTGATACTGGTGGCCCGACGTTTATAGCTCCAGTCTTCTTTTTGAAAGGGTCAAGATTTATAGCCTTTAGAGCTAGCGAGAATGTTGTGGGGAGTTGACGAGATGGATCGACAAAAGAAAAGATTATGAAAATTTCGTCAGAGATGGGAAAAGAGGAGGAGCAGGGTTCCATGTGATGAGGAGTAGAAGGAGGGAAACACACCTTTTGTGGTGGCGATGGCACACTTTGTCAGCAACTTTAACCACCGCAAGAGAAAATGGAAAAAACGAAAAAGACGAAGATGGCGAAAAACTGAGATAGGAGATGAGCATTACAAGATTAGACTAGAGAAAGTGATGAAGATGTCAACGCATCGTCACCACCAGCATCGGAAACCATGTTGAAAAGCTTGTCCCGAAAATAGTGCTTGGGGGAAGACTTCGTGCGACTAAAAAGGAAAATTACACGATATATTTTGAGAAATTTCACAAGGATATATAAAAAAGCATGAGTTAGATCTTATTATATAAATCGGAAGGCGTTTCATGTAAGTGCGACATGTAAGCAAAATTATAATTCATAAAATCGTAACATGTGTCTTATATGTAAATTGGAACGCGTTTCATGTGAGTGCGACACGTAAGCAAAATATAATTTATAAAATCGTAACATGTGTCGTAATTGTTAATTAAGATCATGACAACGTAGTATTTTAAACTAATGTAAGCTTTCTCATTGTAAATTTATTAATTCCGAATAACTAAAAGGTATTACTCTTTTAAATGGAAACTACATAATAACAAGCATAATAACAAAAGAAAAATATTTATTTTATAATTTAAACTTAAATTATAAGACAAAAAAGAATGAGAATTTACAATTTAGAAAAGATTAATAGAATAAAATTTGAAGAGTAGAAAATTATAGGCACGCTTGTTATGTTTATTTAATCCTAAAAATCACAATATGTTAATAATTTTAACGATTTTGCAAAAGAAATCTACAAATAAAAATAAATAAGTATAATAGTAAAATGAAATGTAAAGAAGATTGATAGTATAAAATTTGAGGAGTAAGTAAATATACACATATTATCTTTGTTTAATTTTAATGATAACAATTATTATTATTATTATTATTATTATTATTATTATTATTATTATTATTATTATTATTATTATTATTATTATTATTAGTGTTAGTTATCTCGGGAATTGTATGTTATTGTATATTAAAAATTTATGTTGTTATCTCAAGTTGGTTTGTTCAACTTTAGAATTTACACATCTTAAATTTTATTATCATATTATTTATAAAAAAACTATTATAAATATAAAAAAATTCACTCTTACAAGATATAATATA
>OVBE01006730.1:0-19415 GCA_900406425.1 Iberis pinnata | reverse complement strand
TATATATATATATATATATATATATAATATCTACAAATATAAAAACATAATACTTAAAATTCTTCAAAATTATATAATTAAATAATTTTAATAAACATAATAACATGTAAAATTAGATATAATATGTTACAAACTTATAGAATTGAAAATTAAAAATAAATGTTTCATGATAAATTTATAAATATATTTTAAAATAATTAATACTTTTAATATATCAAACTATAATTGGCAAAGAAAAAAAATATAAATATACAATTTAGTAATTATGAAAAATAAAATATACAAGATTTACAAAACATGTAAACTTTATTGTAAAAAAACTATTAGTTTTATAATATATATTATTAAGAAAAACGTTTTTTAAAAATTAAATATCTTATAAACCATCAATACATTAAATAAATTGTATGCAATATAAACATACATAAAATAAACATTAATAAATACAAATTTAATCACTTAATATATCAAAATATAATTTTCTTAATACATATTAATTAATATATACAAGATATAAAACTAAAAAAACAATTTACCCCGCGCATTGCACGGGTACCTGCCTAGTTACTTCTAAAACTTTAAACATTGACTTTATTTCAGTTGCACTTCAAAACTTCAAACTTTAAAATCTTTCATTTTTTTTTAAACTTGTTATTTTTTTTTGATGAAATATTAAATTTATAAATCAAAGAGGAATATCAAGTTATGTACAAAGATAGCGATAATATATGGAAAAAGATTATTTCATAAAATTTAGAGAGAAAGAAAAACCCATTAGACAGGATGAGTAGTCGAGGCTGCCTCATTAAAGCATGAATCTAGAAAACCCATTGGGATAAAACTAGAAGCAGGAAAGAGAGTACAAGCGTTCGACCACGGTCTATGGGCTAGAGGAAAAGAAAAAGGTAGATGCTAGTCCATGATGAGATGATGGGGTTGCCTAGCGGATTGTACTCTGCCAGCGTTCACGAAGAGGGTAATAAGGGGAATCATGGTTGTAGGTAAGGCTGGCGAGCCAATCCATACTACTGTGAATAATGCAAAGCCGCAGAGTGTGAGTGGTGAGTCTGTTACGGCTGTGTATTCGCCCGTTCATTTCCCGCCAAATATGGTAGAGAGTGGGTTGGAAGCATAACTTTGTTAGGATAACATCAAGCCAGTGATAAGATGGGTGACGAATGGCGCGGAGAGTAGAGCTCCAGTCCGGTGTGACTCGTTGATGAAGAAGCGGTGTAATGAGGTCGCTCTAAATAGTGAAAGAGTATGTGCATGCGAAGAACAAGTGATCCATCGTTTCATCAGGTTCTCCATATAGGATGCATGGTTGGTGTTGTCCCCAAGGTCGCATTCGATGTCCCGTCGAAAGCCTGTCAAGAGCAGCAAGCAAACCAATAAATAAAAGTATATCTCGGAATAGATTGAGAAAACTATATAGATTTTTTCCAGGGAAGAGTGGGAGAGGATGAACTTAGTTGTTTCCATGTTGTCGTGGATGAAAAGTATGCTTTATATTCTGAGCCATAATTCCAAAGGGCTTGATCTTGTCCTGCATTCGGACGTGGATGCTACAATGTAACGATCTGCGTGTGCAAGTTGCGGAGTCGGGAAACTCTCGGCCTACATAGCAGCCATCCATGTGAGGATGCCGCCTCAGCAACGGTCGCTTGCCGTGGGATATTGAACTCTCGAAACCCTGATGAACTTGCAAGACAACTAAGAACGCCCAGTGAAGACCAGTGATCATACCAGAAAGAGGTGTATTGTCCATCGAGCCAGTTCCAAGAGCCACGAGCATTAAGAATATCATCCCAAAAAGTGGAGCCTCTTAGGAGATACCTTCGAATCCAATCAGCCAAAAGTGATCCACTATTGGCATGAAGACGCCAAATAAGAGATAATGAGAAAACCAATGAGGTATCTTCGAAGCAGCGAATACCCAATCCACCTGCCATGAAGGGCTTACATACGTCCGTCCAGGCGAGCTTTGACTTGTGAGAGTTAGTCGTGATGCCTGACCAGGGGAATTTTCTACATAGACTATTGATCTCCCGGAGACAAATTTTCGGGAGCCGAAATGCTGATTGCCAGAAGTTAACCGTGCTCACTATAATCGACTTGATCAATTGTAAAAGACCTGCAAAAGATAAAAGTTTCATAGACCACGATGACATGCGAGTGCGAATACGATCAATAAGTGGCAGGTAATTGTCTCGGGTGAGTCTCTTGGTTGTCAAAAGCAGGTCGTAGTGAATCTTGCCGGAGCCCCAATTTCGTTGCTGAGTGTAAGAAGGCCGCTTTTGGTTGCTGAGTGAGGAAAATAGATGATTTCTGGATGTTAACTAAGAGTCCCGAAGCGCGTCCAAAAATCTCCATAACCTGGAAAATACCATCTAGCGATGTGGCTTGTCCATCAAAGAAAATCGGAATATCATCCGCAAAGCATAAGTGAGTAAGACCAAGATCACGACATTGTGGGTGGTATCCAAAGCGACCTGTAGCAACTGCAGCATCTAGTAGCTTTGATAGAACATTGTTAGCGATGACATAAAGATAGGGTGAAAGGGCACAACCTTGTCGTATTACGCTAGAGCTCGGGAAATAGCCTACTGGGTCTCCGTTGATGGAGATGGGAAAGTTGACAGTTGAGATACAGAGTCGTATCCAAAAAATGAATTGATTCGGGAAGTTCATAGCATGCAAAACCGAGTAAATAAAGATCCAGTTAATGATATCAAAATCCTTTGATATATCCAATTTTAGTATGCAATGAGAACAGAAAGAAGGCTTGTGGTAGTCCTTGACTAGCTCAGTAGCTAGCATGACATTTTCCATAAGAAGGTCGTCCTTTATGAAGGCGCTCTGGTTTGGTGCAATGAATTCTGAGAGAAGTGGCTTGAGGCGGTTGGCTAGGATTTTTGAGATGACTTTGTAGATGGTGTTGCAGCAAGAGATCGGACGATAGTCTTTAATGGTCTGGGGGTGGTCGCCTTTGGGAATGAGAGAGATGAGTGTTGCATTGACACCTCGGAGGAGGAAGCGATAGATGAAGAACAAGTGAACAGCCGCTACAAAATCGTTGCCTATTATAAGCCATGAAGCTTTGAAGAACTCAGTTGTATATTCATCAGGATCCAGTGCTTTATTTTATGGCATTGCGAAGAGAGTAGCTTTGATCTCGAATGCAAGAACTAGGCAGCAAAGTGTGGCTGCCGAGGCTTTTGTGCAACGATATTGAATGAGCTTGGAAAGTGGTGGAGAGGATAGGGGCTCTGGTGGGACTTGATGCTGTAAGAAACCCTTAAAATGAGAAACCGCTTCTTGCTTGTTGTCATTGATGTCCGTGAGAACAGTACCAGAGGGGGTGATCAGTTGCTTAATCGTGTTGCTTGTGTTCTGATCACCGTTTTTTAGCCAATTGATTCATGATTTTTGCTTGTAGAATATCTCTTCTGCGGTAGCCAGAAGCGATCATTATACCCTTGATTGTACACCATTTGACCTTAACTATTGATGTAACTCACTTCCTTCTCAACTCCCACAGTATTTTGCTCTTGGACTGCAAAGCAATCAACTCCAGAATCGTCTACAACGTTGATTCTTTAGAAGTTCAGTGATTAGTCCTTTCATCTCTAAGAATTATCCTTTCAGCTCTGAGATTTGTGAGTTAGTAGCCAATACATGAACCTTTGTTCGGCGATCAAACTCTGGGCAATGATTGCTATTGCTGGCTGCTAGATTCTCTATCAGACGATAAGCATCTGAAACAGGTTTCTGCATAAAGTCTCCATCGCTTTCTGTATCTAAGAACAACTAGTATTTCTGTTCAATTCCTCTATAGAAGGTATTGAAGAGACTTATATATGAGAAATCGTAGTGTGGACAATCACAAAGCAGTTCTTTGAATCGTTTCCAAGATTCATAGAATGATTCCACAGAGTTTTGTGAAAAGGAAGATATCTTGTTCCTCAAAGTGTTAGTCCATGTAGTAGTGAAGAACTAATTTATGAACTTGGCTTTGCAATATTCCCAAGTTACAATGGATCCACAGGTAGAGACTTCAACCAGCGAAGTGCTCTTTCAGCTATAGAGTGATGGAACAAGTTGCAGTGCATGAAATCGTTGGTTATTCCATTGAGTTTAATAGTGCTGCAGATGTCCTCAAAAACGTCAATATGATCCATTGGGTGCTCATTTGGTAAACCACTGAATTGGTTGTTACAGATCATCTGAACAAGCTGGATAGGGAATTGGTATTCCCTTCGATGAGGTTGTGGAGGTTGAATGGGATACCTGTTAGCATAGTAGGCTTGAGGATTGTTGTATGAACCAACTAGAGGATGGTATTGAGCATTGTGCTGATTAGCAAACCTCTCCGGATCTCCATAAAAGATAGAGTTTCTTGCATCGACGTTCTGAGCGTTCTGAGGATTGAGATTTCCCTGTGGAGCTTGGTTATTATCAACTCTTTTTTGGCCTTATGGCACTTGATTGTAGTTACCACCACCTTGCGCTTGATTAATCATTTGTTTGAGTCCAAGAGGAGGTGGATCGATTTGACCTTTGAGTCTGACCGAAATCATTTGATCAACTTTGTCAGCCATTGTATTGGATGAGCTTGCGTCTTTCTTTGCTTTCTGGTTTGAGCGTTCTATCCTTGCAAGTTCCGAGTTACTGAGGCTTAGCAATTTAGAGGATTTATCATATCTTCTGATCATACACCTGTAAAACAAAAAAAGTACAAAAGAACGAGATGAGTAATGAAAAAGAAAAACTTTAGACTAGATTCTAATAAAAAAACTAGAAAGGCACTATTGGTCCCTGGAAACGGTGCCAAAATTCTGATAGATCTAGAATTTAAATCCTAAAACTAATACTACAGAGAACAGATCAATGTAGCAAAATATAAGGTCGAATCCCACAGAGACCAAAAAGTACACGTTTTAGTTTAATCTCAAATCAAGCTAAAGCAGAAATAATCAAGTTTGATTGTGATCGAAATCAAAACAGTAAATTAAAAAGGGTTTTAAACTATGAAATAAAAGCGTCAGGAATCAGAGAAACCACATGTAGTCATGTTTAAAAGTCAGTTTATCATTCAGGGATATTCTTTGAAAATAGTTCTCAACATGAAAGAAAAAGATGAAATAATCTCCTCTCGGAGTATTAAACTCTATGCTCAAATTATCAGAGACAAACTCTCGCCGTATTGTAAAAAATCGATCATGCATTACAGTTCATATTCAGTTGTTCACAAGCATTCAAGACAATACTCTCGCAAGAAAGAAAATTTATTCATCTAGATTATATCCAACTTCTAAACCAAATCTCTTTGTGTTTATCAGTCTAAATTCAATGAACTAGTCAGCTAGTCTAATTCATGCATTAATAACAAGTCTAGACTAAGAACCTAACAATTATTATCCCCTTATGATATATCTAATAGTCAAAACATGTGAACCTAAAACCTAACTAGTGAACTACTCAGACATTAACAAGCAAACACAAATCAATATCATTGAAGAACACATAATAGAAATACAATAGATTATTAAAAAGGGTTCAAAAATCTTCTCCAAATACAAGGTTACTCAAAATAAACCTAATTAAGAGGTCTTTTACAGTGTAAAAAGTAAAATAATTATAAATAGAAAAACTAGATAGACTTGAGGACTTGAATGCAAAACTTGGAAATCTTCTAGATTTTCTCGGCCAAAAAGATCGATCGGGTACTAAAACGCCCGATCGGGCACTTTAGGGATCGATCGGGCACTCTTTTCGTAGGATTCCAGGAGCGAATGCCTGATCGGGCACTCAGACGCCCGATCGTGCACTCTAAGGTATTCCTGCGCGATCTTCTTCCGCGAGTCAGTTTGACCAGTCTTCAGTAAAATAGCCATAAATTTTGATTTATCTGATGGAATGACTTGAAACCACCTCAATATAAAATATAACTCACGTGGATATCTAGTGTTCAAATTTCATATCAATCCATCAACGGGAACATCTTCAAACATTACTAAACTTTTGACCCTTCTGTTGGACTATGCATCTGCATATGTCAATTTGCATCCGTTTTGTGCAGAAATCCATCTTTTTATTCTAGAATGACCCAAACAACTAGAAACCTGTAAAAAGGATACCAAATTTCAAGGAAAACACTCGGATAACGCTTAATAGCAAACATAAATGCTCACTAGAAAGCGTTAAAACCGAGTAATATCAATGAGATGCGGATGACGTTTCCATTTAGAAGAGCGACTAAAACAGTAATGACTTGAGCTGTTGTTATTATTGGGGTGACTATGATACCCTCACGCCAATAAACCCAAATACGTCAAAGACGATGAACGTTGTAGTTGTGAAGTGCATTACAACCCAGCAGTGAGTCCTGCAAGATAGTAGAGAAATTGTCAATTTGAACACGAGTTTCCAAGAGACAACCAAACTGAGGATTTGTGGATCGAACCCAATTTCGAACAATTGTATGTCTACGGGGTTGTTTGAAACCCCGTGTATTCCACGCGAATAGCAACATCACATCAGTGTCTCTGTGAGGAGACGTTGTTTGGTTTCTTCAGAGCTACTGGTTTTGGTGCTTCACGTGAAGCACCTAGGAGATGGTGGTCAGCTTTTTTGTTTTTAGTCCTTGTGCTATAGCGTCCCACGTTGCTAGTGTCCTTAATAGGAGCAGCTTCGTGATCAGAAATTTGGCCTTCTTCCCGATCATCATCTTCAGCTTGTTCGGATAGGACGAAGAAGCGAGACAGAGAGAATGTTGGTCAGCTTGAGTCCTGAGATTGCTTGTTTACTGGTGGCGAAGTGGAGTGTTTCCCGTGTTTTACAACAGTAGACCAATCCGCAGATGGAATTTGGTTGCTGGTAATGTCGTCTGTTGTTTGTGCAAAAATATCGACAGCGATGCCTGGATTGGGAATTGTTTCGAGTGCGGGCTCTGAAAGCGAAACTGTTGCAAGTGTGCGAGTTTGTTCTTGAATTGGGAAAATGTCATGTAGTTCTGTAATAGTTGCCTGAAGAGCATTCGTGAGACCTGCAACAGGAGAGTTTGGTGAAGAGTTAGTACGTGGGATAGTAGCATCAAGAAAAATAGTAGTTTGAGTAGCAGGTGCGCTAAGGCTGATTGAAGCAGCATCAATTGGGTGATCAATATCATTTGTAGATGCAGTTGTGGATGGAAGGGCAGCAGTAGGGAATTCATTCATCTTTTTAAGGGCCTGATTAGCATCTGTAGTTTGATGCTGATTCACCACAACATTTGTGACAGGGCTTGAAGTGGAATGCGATTCCGAGTTGGTAGTAGACAACGAAGCTGACTTCTTCTTACAGTCTAGATGCTTGTGGCCCCAATTATTGCAGAGTGTGCATTTTGGTGGGAGCCAAGGGAATGATACTAGGACTGGTTTCTCCTTGTTGTTAAGCTCAATTTTTTTAATGCGTTCTTTTTGAAGATTGACAATGACTAGAACTCTAGTCACATCCAATTGGATACACTTCTCGGTTGTGGGATGAAGTTTTTGTGCATTACGGAAAATGTCTCCAAGGAAACGTAGACCTGCGTGGGAAAAAAGATAATCAGGAACATTTCAAAAATCAATCCAAAGGGGCATGGAAGTTAAATCCGGCTTTGCTAAAGCCTTCGATGGACACCACTCTTGTACAACAAGCAAGATATCGAAGATATGCCAATATTTTTTGTGACAAACATTGTTACGTGTTTGAGACTATTCAATACGAAAGAGGACAATGTCTTTTTTGAGAAGTCGAACATCGATTTTTGAGTCTTTTCCATCATGATTCCAAAGATGATTAACAGTGGTTAAGGATTGTCAACCAATTGCTTGGGAACTGTTACAAATGCAACTCCATTCTCGATGATGAATGGAGCTTGAGCATTATCTAGGCTTAAATCAGAATTGTTAACAACGTTGGACCAAGAGACAGAGCCTGCGACAGGTGACGGTACACACCCAGCATGAAAAGTAGAGGATTGTTTGCCATCACCGTATTGCAGAGGAGGAGAAGAATCAGCCATTACTGCCGGCGAGAAACCACCGGAAGCTGTGTGGCTGCACCAGCCTTGAGGAAGACGTCAGATATAGTAAGTAGTGAAACCTAAAATTGCCTTTTTGTCAAAATAAGTGTCCACCGAAACTTGTTATTTTTGGCGCATATGATTGTATGGCATGATGACATTACACTAATATGCCATGACGGCACAGTCACACTATCATTTAATATTACAAAATCAAACATGTAAAACAAATATATATATATATATATATATATATATATATATATAATATTTCAATCTAAAAAATATACTAATAAATATACATAAAATAGTTTATGAAATTTTAATTTTTTGTCGTCAATTTCATTATACTAGAACAAAGAGACAAACCTACAAAGGGTAAATACAATCCCACCATGGGGAACACATAATCCCACTTTGGGGAACACAAAAGTGGTCGAATTCCACAGAGACCACTTTTGTGAAATTCAAGATTTTAATTTATAAATCTATACTGCAGAGAACATATTTTTGTAGTATAATAAAAGTTCGAATTCCACAGAGACCAGACAGTACGAGTTTCAGTTAATCTCGATTCTAGCTAAGACAATAATAAAAAGTTGGTTGTAGCCGAGTTAAAAGCAAATAACAGTAAATAAAAAAATGAAGTAAATCAAATAGATAAAAGCGTCAGGCATTAGGGAATTCCACATGTATTCAGATTTGAAGCTCAGGTTAAAATGCATGATTTATTTTAAAAATAGTTCTCAACTCAAAAGACAATAATAGACTAATCTCCTCCTGAATTATTAGATCCCTACAATTGAATTGCTACATACAAAATCCCCCCGTATTTAAACAATTCAATCATGCAATGATTTCATATTTGATATGTTCATAAGCATCAAAGACAATACTCCCGCAAGAAGAGACACTTATTCATCTAGACTAGGTTAGATCTCTAAACCAAATCCCTTTGTGTTTAGCAACCTATTATCATGAACTAAGTGGCCAGTTTAATTTAAGCAGAGAGAACAAAGTTGGACTAAGAACTTAACAATTTTAATCCCTTAATGATAAACCCTAACAATCAAGCCTAGATTCCCTGGGAAACCCTAAAACCTAACTAAGAACTTACTTAGACATTGAAAAGCAAACACAATTCAATATCAAAGAATAATTCATATGAAAAACCAAATTGTATAAATAAAAAGATAGAGTTCAGGAATCTTCTCTAAAACACAGAAGTTCATATCTTTTCTCTCTGAGAAAGTTCTGAAGAAATAAAATTAAGCCATGTTCCAAAATAAAACCTACACCTAAGGCTTATAGAATGATAAAAATAAGAAAAATTAAAATAAAACCAATAAGGAAAAATCTTGATGAGTCTTGAGGGCATAATTGTAATTTTGGATGATTTTTAGTGATTCTCGGGTGCAGGGATCGATCGATCTCTTTTCACACTGCTACACATGCTTCTTCTGCGAGACAGCTTGACCATTCTTCAGTAATATCGCCATATCTTTTGATTTCACCAATGAATTGACTTCAAACCACTTCAATTTATCCACGGGAACATCTTCAAGCATTGGTAATTTTTTGACCTTTCTGCCGAATTCTGCATTTGCATATGCCAATTTGCATCCATTTTGTGCACAAATCCATATTTTTGCTCCTGAACGTCCCAAACACCTTGAAACCTGAAAATATGCCAAAACTACATGAAAAACACTCGGATAATGCCAAATAACAAGTATAAATACCTACTAAAAAGCATTAAAATCGAGTGATATCACTTATGGTAAGCAAGAAGCGACATGCAATTACTGAGAAAGCTCATCGATACCAAGCATAGAATCCTCTTGGAGCTATACACCATAAGGCATGGGTGTGGCCCAATCCCGGTGAGTAACAAGGAGCGGCTGCTGAGTTGCATGCCAGAAGAAGAAGCAGAAAGAGGAGAACCAGAGATGGAAGAAAGATGAGACACCACTCAGAATTCTGCCGGGTAAGCCTAAAACCAAAAAGCAAAAGAGAGAGAGATCTTAGTGATAGAAACAACCTAACACTACAAGAAAACAGCCAAAACATGACGGACAAATCCATCACGAATCCATCACGATTTGGCTATACTTACAGATTCGTGACGGATTTAATCCGTCATGATTATATGGTCAGTAAATGAAAATCTGTCACTAATCTATTCGTCAGGAATCTGTCAAGAAACATCCGTCACGAATCCGTCAGGAATTCTTGACGAATTACCTATGGATTCTTGACGAATTATATATTTTGAAATAAAATAAATAAATTTATTTTTTAATTGTTTTATTTGATTAATAATATTTATTTACTAATTAATAATTTAAATTATATTTAATAATTAAAATGTAAATAAAATTCTAACAATATTTATAAAAACCCAAAATAGGACAAATATCTGATAAACAACGATAAAAAGCTAAAAAAACATAAACTAAACTACTGAAGTGGTGGTGGCGGCGGGTATCGATACGTCATTTGCGCCATGTACGAATCCATAGTCTCCTTGATTCGCTCTTCCATCTAACGCTACATCTCCTCCTGTTGCTCTTTGATTTGGGCGGCGAGGCGATCTTCGTGCTCCCGTTGCACGGCTCACATCTGAATCATCTTAAGATGCACCGCCTCCATAGCCGCATCCTTCTGCCGCATCTCCTCCTCCCAAAAACAACTCCTTGATCGAGAGGATCCTAAGAAACAGTAAGAGGCCATGTTCCCGAGCCTTAACATACGCCCCTTCTGTTTCTTCGTAACCTGCAAGAAACAGAAAACAAAACATTATGTTAAAAAAAACATAAACTAATATGTTAAATTATAATTTAAAAAGAAACTAACATATAACATACATGAGATGCAATCTCATACTAGGTATCAAGAGGGAGAGCGTCAGACCCAACAGACTCCTGAGATACCCGCTCCTGGATAGGTCGTCGTGTCGTCTGGACCACCTCGCGAACAACCGGATCTTGTAATTCACATGTCGTCTTGTTCGTGTGCATGTTCTCCATAAGCTCGATCGGGTCTGGTCGTTGTCCAGTCTCACGCTCCTAATTTAAAATTGAGAATCAAATTAGAATTGAATATACAATATATTAAGTTTGGTATATTTAAAATATTGACTTACGATCTCATCGGCTCGAGTGGCCGCACTCTTCGAACCGGTGTTCATAGTCGCTATACCCTTTCCACCTCGTGTACTCATCTGGTTGTTCTTGTTCGTCGTTGACTTTTTTTTTGTCTTCTCTTCTTCCCAATATTGGAGGAAGCCTTGGAAGACTTCATCAGACATCATGTTATGCTTCTTCCCGTCCGTGTACCAACTCGTCTTCCAAGCGTACACGTGCTGAGTGTACGTCTTCCCCGCTCGTACAAAAAACCTCCTTCTGACCTCTTGGGTCATCAGAGGTTCCCAGTTGAACTCTAGCTATAATGTTCAAAGGTTTTATGTTAGTAACTATTTATACTTTAAGTTTGTTAAACGATATATGTCTTACCAAAAAACAATAAAACCAGTACTCCTAGTCTACAGGTGGCATATCTCTGAATGTCCAATAAGCGATTTTGAGAAGTCCTTGCATCAGTCGCTTGATGCACTTCGTGATCCCATTATCCAACTACAAGAACCACGTCGTCACGTCACGTCACGTCCAGACGGGTGCAATCGCGGCAATCTCTCCCATCCCAACTGGACAAGGAGGTCTTTTATAGACATCCGCTCCTCGGGATGCGGATGTACTTCAAGTGCATGCGTCTCATGCACCCGAGTACCAGTCGGGGACCTATCCGAAGGTCCCGACGATTGGCCAATAATCTAGCGTATGGTATGGAATTTATTATTTCAATTATGAAAATGTTATATAATAATTTTATTTAATAATAATAAAAATTTATAATAAATTTATATTTAATAATTATTACAACAATTATTATAATAATAATTTTATATTTAATAATATTAACCAATTATAATATATTTTATATATAAATTTTTAAAATTTTTAATAATTATCACAATAATAATTTTATCTTTAATAATATTAATCAATTATTATAAATCTTATAAGTAAAAAAATATAAATTTTAATAATTTTAATTTTAATTATTAAAATAATAATTAAAATTAATAAATAAAAATTACAATAAAAAAACCCGAAACCCTAATTCAATAATTTTAACCCAAACACACAACATAAACTAAATCAAACCAAAATTCCAATCAAAACCCTAAACCCTAAATCCATATTTTTCATACAAATACACAACAATCACAAAATTAATTCCTAATTACAATCAAATCCCTAAATTCCAATTTAACAATCAAAACCCTAAACCTCAAATCTACAATCAAACCCTAATTTAAACACTAACCAAACCCTAAATTCTACATAATTCACTAATCTAACTCCATATCAAATCAAATCCAATAATGTAACCTAAACACAAACATATTCCAAAACCTCTAACAATCCAAAAAACTCAAACTTATAATCCAAAATCTCATTTTCAACCACAAATCTTCCTAAATCAATCATAAACTAACCTTGGGTCACCCATTGATTGGTTTGGTTGATGGTTTTGATGAAGATTCGCCTTAAAATCGCCCAAATCCCTCATTTTTTTCTTTTTCGCGATGAATGAGGAAGAAGAAGAGTTTGGTTCGTGTTTGGATCCTATCGTTATGTGTTACATATGAACATGAATGATTATGAAATCATGTCCATATTGTGTTCCAAATTACATTAAAATGACAATTTATAAATGTATGTCTTCCGTTATCGAAGTTCAGAATTTAAGATTATATATCGTTACAAACACTTCCAAGTATAAAACATGTTTTCGTTCATTTTTGTTAAATTTATTTTTTAAGATTAAAACATGAATAAACTCATTCATTAGTATGTTAAAATGCTTGTTAACATGAGTTAGTATGTGCATTTAGGGTTTAGGGATTCCAAACCCTAAATAAACATTTCCTGACGGAAGTCTAGGATCCTCCAGGAATAATATATATATATATATATATATTATATATATGTATATACATTACATGTATATATATTATATATATGTATATACATTACATGTATATATATTATATGTATATGTTTTATATATCTTTTTAATATAAATATATTTGTTATATATATATGTTTTATGTATATATATTGTTTTAAAAAATGCAAATAAACATAGAAATATTGTTTCATAATATAGATAAAAGGAATATATTTCAAGATTTTCATACATAGTAAAAAAACAAAAAAATTTACTCGGAAGTCGATGTATAATCTGATGGATCAGAACTCGCATCATCTTCAAATTCGTCACCATACTCATCATCTACGTGATGTATACCGACGTTCAAATCGCCAAACATTGAGAAATCCAGTACTAGATTGACGCCTAGAGTAGGCTGAATCTCAGCTAAAGAACCATTACCCAATGGTTGTAGTGGTTCATGCTCTAGAATGCCTTCTATCATATGTTGAGGGTTTACTTGCGTCACCGTTACCCAAGGATCGATCTTATTCCTAATGTGTGGGTACGTAATGTAAGAGACCTGCAACATTCATAAATTTATGTGAATTCATTAAACACCCAAGATTATACATGATCCGCTTGTGTGGCGAGAATGAAAGGATCGTATTTTCCAAGTTTTCTACGGGAGTTGATCGAAGTCACGCCAAACTTGTCTACTCGAACACCTCTACCGTCCATTGGATCATACCAATCACACATGAAGACAACGCATCTCAAGTTCAACATCCCTGGGTAATGGACCTCCAATATCTCTCGAAGAATGTCGTAGTACACAACATCTTCGGAGGAAGACGATATACCGTGATCTAAGGTCTTCCTATCTCTACCTAAGGCGTTGACCTTGAAAGCGAATCCCCTCGTGCAATACCTCGGGTATGAAATAGAATTTTTGTTTGGCCCTCTTACAATATCGTTGTTTGGCCCTCTTACAACCAAGTGGGAAATGTTCGACCGTTCGATGTTTCTTCTGCAACCTATATTTACGTGTAGATTATAAGTTAGAATTTTGCAAAAAATATTACTCATAATTGAATAAAATCAACCACTTACATAATATTGCAACCACTTAATGAACTCTTTTTATTTGAGAGCCTAACCACTGACGACTGCCTTGTATAACCTACATAATTTGAAATAATCACAAGTTATATAAACTATATGTATAATAAAAAAATTTAAGATGTTTAAAGTAATGAACTTGTATCTTTCATATTTGAGCATATCCTCACAATTAGTAAGGATATACATATGTAAATGGTTACACTCCTCAGATGTAAGTCGGCGAATCTTATCCTTCCCGCTAAGTCGTCCAATTTGTCAAAACATGTTTGGAACATAAGCTGGCTACATCGCATGTTCTCCACCATCGTCATGTCAACTTGTTCTACGAATTCTTGTCGGAACATCTCTTGGAAAGTAATATTGTGCAAAATTTGCAGCTTCTTCATTGAAACTTTGTGCCACAATAGAACCCTCGACTCTGCTTAGATTTTTCACCTTTTTCTTCAAGTGGAACATGTACCTCCCAAAGGGGTACATCCACCGATATTGGACCGGTCCACCAAGCGATGCTTCATGTGGAAGGTGAATCGTGAGATGTTCCATGACGTCGAAGAAAGATGGTGGGAAAATCTTCTCCAAGTCGCAAATGATCATGGGTATGTTCGCCTGTAATGTCAAAATACCATCAACTGTAAGTGTCCACTAGTTAAGATCACGGAGAAAAAGCCCCAACCGCTGTTAATGAAAAGATTACATGTAAGTAAACAATGATTAAAACAATAAAGTAAATTGTACAAAAATTACTACATTAATACCTGCAATGGCTTTGTGAACATCTTTCGGCATGAGATTTTCAAATGCAAATGGAAGAAGGCATTGCATCACCACATGATAATCATGGCTCTTCATTCCAATGAACTTGCCTTCTCCGATATCAACATCATTCCTCAGATTAGAAGCGTACCCATCGGGAATTTGATCCTATGAATAATCCAGTCGAAGAACTTAGTCTTTGCATTCTTCGATAATCTAAATGTCGGAACTGGACAACTTCCATCGGGGTTGATGTGAAGTTCATAACGAGAAAAAATGTCCGGCAAGTCTAAATCTGGACTTCAAATTATCCGTTGTCTTCCCTTAGACATTTAGAACCGTGTTCATTATGTTGTCAAAGAAGTTCTTCTCCACATGCATCACATCTATGTTATGCCTCAACAAATGTGTTTTCCAATAAGGAAAATCCCATAATATTCTTTTCTTGTGCCCATTATGATTTATACCCGTAAACTCAGCATTGACGTGTCCATTTCCACCAACATTTGTATCATTTGTCATAAAAACACCATAATCATCGAATTGTCCTAAGAGATATGTGCCACCTAATTCAGGTGGTGGACCATCAACACATCTCTTCTTCGTGAATAATGTTGTTGATCGACGATAAGGATGACTCGGGGGAAAAAACCTTCAGTGACAATCAAACCAGCATGTTTTCCTTCCATTACTCAACTGGAAGGAATCAGTGTTATCCGCATAATATGGACATGCTAGTTTCCCGTGAGTTGTCCACCCTGATAACATGTCATACGCTGGGAAATTGCTTATAGTCCACATAAGAACCGTATGCATCCTAAAATTTTGTTGTAAAGAGACGTCATAGGCTTTCTCCCCATGTTTCCATAATATCAACAACTCATGTATCAGTGGTTGCAAAAACACGTCAAGTAATCATTTCAGATGTTCTGGCCCTGATACAAGAACAGAGAGAAATAAAAACTCTCGGTTCATACACAAAGATGGCGGCAAATTGTATGGTGTCACGATCACCTGCCATAGAGATACTGGTCTACTGTGATTCCCGAATAGGTTGAATCCATGTGTTCTTAATCCGAGATCAAAGTTTCTTGGCTCGCATGCAAAATCTGGATAAGTAGCCTGAAAATGCCGCCAAGCTTCTACATCAGAAGGATGTGTAATATTTCCATCGAATCTATGCTCAGCATGCCATCTCATTGCCACTGTTGTTCTCTCATACTGATACAACCTCTTCAACCTATCCTTTAGTGGCAAATATCACATCCTCATGTAAGGCACTGATACTTTACTGCATGTATCCTTACACCTTGGTTTCCGAAAATATCAACACCTCATTCGGGTGTCCTCACGTCTCCAATAGATCACAAAATTATCAATGCATACGTCTATAACCTGATACGGCAATCCAAGCCCCAACACAATTTTCCAAATCTTGTAATATGAACCTGGAGCATTTTTATCCTCTGGAAAGATATCTCTCACTAACTTCGCTATTGCGTCAACTGCATCCTCAGGCAAGTTATAATATGTCTTTATACCCATCAACCTACTAGCAGATGATAAAAGCGAATAACCATCTCTACATCCAATTTATAATGGTTGATTTGTTGCGTCTGACATATCAAAAAACTTCGAGCTTCTAAATTTGGTTCTTCGTACGAACGCTGAGCCGTCTCTATATTTTCTCAATAAACATCATTAACCATTTAAACCATAGGTGCACCATAATCTAAATACGTTCTAGGTTTCTCTATCCTATCGGCCATTGGTTCGCTACCGCTAGTACTAGCAACAAGATCATGTCGTTCGCTACCACTACTACTAGCAACAATGTCATGTCGTTCGCTATGTAAATAAAAATCTTATAACTAGGCATAAAACTATTCATATACAAGTGATTCCAAACCATATCTATCTTGATATTATGCGAATTCTGACAAACAGAGCATGGACATAGTAACTTACGACTGCGTTGTGCCCGAGGTTGTCGATATGCTAATTCCATGAATTCCATTACACCACGCGAATACTCATCGTTCAAAAGGTTCATATATGGATCTATTTTTCCCGATCCATCCATGATCGAAAATAAGGAGGAATACTTTTTTGTAAGATATATGTTGTGAATAATGAAGGTGTGGGGGTTCTGGTTTTATAGACATTTTCATGACGGATTATCCATCAAGATTTAAGAATATAACTGTTGGCAACGGTCACATTAACGGATATGTTGTCAGGTCAATTTCCTGACGGATTTTGTCACGGATTCCTGACTAAATTGCCGTTAGGAATAATCCGTCAGGTCCCCCGGTCACTTTTAACAAAGTTTTCTTGTAGTGTTAGTAATATTTACAAGTGGTTGGCATTGGGACAAGACCGGTCACCGACACCAAAAAGATTGGAAATAAATGAAGAAGTTGCAGAGAAAAAAATAGAAAGAGAATATGTGTTTTTGACAGAGTTGAATTTTTGTAATGAGTACAAGTAATAGTGTAAAAAAAAATTAAAATCTACATTATCACCAATATTGGGTTTTTGCATCAGCAATCGGGTGTTCTTACATAAGTGATAAACCCGTTTAATTAAAATAATAAAGAATTTCTTGGAACACCATCAAAAGAAGTTTAAATTCCAAAACTACCACACACTTCCAAAAGTTTTAAAAATATCATACACTTTAAAATGTTTCAAAAATACCACAATCAACGTAAAAAGTGAATTTTGAGGGTTTACAATTTAAAATTTTGGATCAAGGTTACTGATGAAGGTACTTACCGTTCCTACTTACCATTCAAATTTTTTTGGTGAAAATATATGATAGTTTAGGCCGAGAAAGAGATAATTTGGAATTTATGTAAGACAGTGGATCTGTCGACACATCATGTGTTTAAGGGAGGAAGATATAAATTATGATGAATGTGTTGGAACTCGTAACAATTTATAACGCTTTATAAATTTCAATTATGAATTTATACTTCCAGGATTCATGCAAATATTGAATTAAATATACAATATAGAGATTTGAATATACCTGAATATTCTGCAGTGGAACAACTAACTGAATTAATCTAAGATTTCTGAGCACTCCAAGTATCGTGTCTCTACCGGTATCCACACGCACACAAACTGGATCGAACTGGTATGCTAGTACTGACGAAATCAAATCTCAAAAGATCCATCACGACGAACTATTTATTGAATCAAGAGTTTGATAATATGCAATAAGGATTAAGAGAATAATAACAACTTTTGTTAGATTAAGAAAATATAACTCAAAACTTAATCTCTCTCTCTCTCTCAAAACCCTAATCTCATAAGACTCTCTCTTATTTCTAAACTCTGATAAAAATCGATGGCCCCCTTTATATAGGTTTACAATTTCCTAATTATCTTTTAGATAACTCCTAAACCTAATAGAAAAACACTTCCTAATTATCTTTTAGATAACTCCTAAAAGATAAGACCATATCTTTTCATATCTTAGAATAGGAACATTAACTTGCACTTCAAGTTTCCCTTTTAATCAAGTTTATATCAACAATCTCCCCCTTAAGCTTGATCTTATCATCTTTAATCTCTTGCACACCAATGAGCTCTCTCATTTCCTTGAACTTGATCTTCCCAAGTGCTTTAGTTAATATATCGGCCCTTTGCTCACACCCGGGAACATGTTCGACATCCACTTGTTCATTCTCGACACACTCTCTGATAAAATGATATCTCTTGTGTATGTGCTTGCTTCTCCCATGGAATACTGGATTCTTAGTCAAGGCTATTGGAATTTGTTATCGATCTTTATTGTCACTTTAGACCCAGATTCTCCACTAATCTTTTCAATCAAGTCTCTTAACCATATTGCTTGCTTAGAAGCTTCAGCTGCAGCCATAAACTCGGCCTCACATGATGACAAAGCAACTGTCTCTTGCTTTTGAGAACACCAAGTTACAGGACATTCACCTAAGTAAAAAATATGACATGTAGTACTTCTTCCATCATCAAGATCTTCATTGTGACTACTATCACTAAAACCAACAAGTCCGACTCTTGCTCCCTTTTCATATGATAAGCCGTAAGAATAAGTCCCCTTTAAGTATCTTAGGACTTGTTTAAGCGCAGCTGCATGANTGCACTCCTTCATGAGTGATTCTTCTAAGATTTTCAAAGCATATCTCTCTTGCTTTAATGTTATTCCTCTTTCATGTTGATGTACTTCAATTCCAAGATAGTATGTCAACTTCCCTAGATCACTCATGTCAAATTTAGTGGACATACCTTTCTTGAATTCGAGTACGAACTTTAATGAAAAACTTGTGACTAGTAGATCATCCACATAAACCGCTACTAATAACAGTTCTCCTTCTTTCTTTCGATATACTGAGCCTTCTTTTGAACATTTCACAAAGTTTAATTCCTTTAGAATCGCACTAATTTTGTTGTTCCAAGCCCTAGGTGCTTGTCTTAACCCATAAAGTGCTTTATCCAACTT
>OVBE01006729.1:0-16751 GCA_900406425.1 Iberis pinnata | reverse complement strand
TTTTTTTTTTTTTTTGTCACCATTTGGGCCACAACAGGTCGGTCCAATAGCCAGTTCCTGGATAATAGCAGACAATTTCTACACTATCGTATGTACGGGGATTCGATCTCGGGTGGGGTGGTGTTACCTGCCTTGTATGCCACTTGTATTTAAGATATATAATTATATATAGACGATACAAAAGTTAAAGCATAAAAATTAGTCAGATAAACATATATATATTTTATTCCAATACATAGGAATCTGCTTTTTTTACTTAATCACTTTCCGTAATGGCATAATTTAGAATACATTGTTTTCCGATAATTCATACCCATTCTATATAAGTATGCATCACTTGGGACACACACATTTACCATCAATACATTCTGCACGTTTATAATTGGGGCAACCAACATGATAGCACTCAAGGTATGTGTCACATATTCCTCCATGATTCACATCCACTTTATTTGTATCCATCTCTTGTAACTTAGAAGGAGAACACTTGCTAGCTCCATGGCTGCAAGAAGCATGAGATTTCTCACAAAGCATTGATGATACACTACTTATTTCTTCAGACCTGACCACTTCCGCAAGATCTTGTCCTTCATATAAATAATGATGTGTTACTTCAACATGGAATATCACAAATCATAAAAGTTCAAATTTACATTTAATAAGTTTTTTTGTCATGTCTTTTTCATGTGAAAAATCTCAATTCCACGAACATATCCAGAGCCGGTCTTGAGTTCAAGCAGAACAAGCATGAGCTTGCGGCCCTTTTTCAATTTAAAAATTTTAATTAAAAAAAACAATCTATTTTTTAGAAAAATTATGCAATTTTAATTTATTTTTCATTGTAGATTGCGGCATTTATAATTTTTTAAAATTTCAGGACCGATATAGATTTTTGACCGCATAAATATATAATTTATTTATTAAATGGTGAAATGATGATAGATGATAGATGCACTTACGAAAAGCAAGGACAAGAAGAGAACCAAATAAAAAGAGCTTAAAATAAATGTCCTTCATGTTCTCCAGTATATATGCTTTTCTTTTTTCTTCCAGTGCTGAAACTAAGCAATTAATCTTCATCTCTTTTTATAGAGAAATTTACCAGTGAGATGAAGAGAGTGAATGAGAATCAAAGAGCATCATCTCACTTTACAGTTCATGAATAACTTGCACGTTTAATATATGAGGTTCATGTACTTAATTTATTCAAAAAAATCAACTATCTTCTCAGTACCCGTTTCATAAGATAACAAAATATATGTCACTTTCTCGTTATATATGAAACATTCTTTCGTAAGCTAATTACTAAAAAATAAACGTCTACATTCAGTCAGTTTTGGTAGTTGTAGAAATCTATCAAGACGTATCTTGTAAATTTATCACTCATAAGTATAATAAGTTTACGTGTGGAAAACAGATTCATGTCCATACCATTACTTTTATTATAGAAAAAAATGAGCCTAGAAAATACTATTATATGTTATGAAATTTTCAGCATGTACACAGTGCCGTGTCAAGATGTATTAAGGTTTGGGGAAATATTTTTAGATGTGGTTTTTTTCACAAAACTAAAAAATTAATGTAGGATGCAAATAGTTGTGTATATAGAGAACCAGGTAGAATTATGCATTCCTTTAAATTTACACCATTTGAATAGAGTAAAAATTAGTGAAATTGTGCATTCTTCTAAATTTGTACCATTTAGATTGAAAAATAGAAAAACAAAATTCAACTTGTTACACCAAAAAATGAATTCGGAAAATGTTCGTCTACAAAAGTGTAGAAGAATTGAAGGAACAAATTTATTCCTCTAAACTTTTTATTCCACTTAATTATTTTCCATTAATATTTGTTCCACTAATTTTACTTGCCACTACCATTTGCACAAGTAATAATATTTTTGTAAAAAGTTAAAAATGCTAATGATAAAAGAGAATACAATGCAAACTAAAAAATGCTTATTCTAAAGTGAAATATTTTTTTAATAAAAAATCATTCAACAACGATTGAATAATTAAATAATGGTTCTGAGAAAAAGAAAACAAGAATATCTATAAAAATATTTTGTACTAGATAAAGAAGATATTATGAGAGATATTAGAAAGTCGAAGATATTTTAAAATTTAAAATTTTAAATTAGGATTTAATTTTTTATATTATATTTATATATTAAAATATATATTTGTTGAGATACTAATCAACCGATGTGATATTAATTTTATCAACCAAAACATTAACATGGTATTAAAATATTATTAACTATTATTTCTAAAATTAATTTTTAAAATGTGGTTTAATAATTTTAAAATAAGTTGTGGCTTTGGGCATTTGCCAATTTAATTAACTTGAGGCACAACTCTACATGTACATTTCAAATGATGAATTAGTAACAATATCCAATTTTTTATTTAAAAAAATCAAATTTTGATTTTTGGAATAGAATATTGATATCTTAGGTTTTTTTAATACATCTTAACATTGTTTTTGCTTCCTTTTTGAATAATTTGACTTTCATTTAGGCATAGAAAGATTGCATTTTGCATATCATTGCATATTTTAAGTGTTCGAGGTGTATAAAATCAAGTAAGGATCAAAACCAAAAAAAATATTAAAAAGGAGAACAAATGGAGGATTTTAGCAATATCGTCCCGGCCGTATCGAACCATTCTCTTGGTTTTGCAACAATGAAGATCTGTACCGGCTGAAGAAACCGGTACACATTGCCCGATACTGCCATACCGACCTAAGCGTACAGGCCTTGCACTCGATATGAAGGAAGAAGGACCAAAACCGGACAGCCTTGACCGGTACACATGGCCCAGTATTGGCATATCTACCAATATGTACTGGTCCACATTCCGATACAAAACGCAAGCAACCGATGCCGGACAGGCATACTAGGTTGAACGATCTGATACTGAGCCAAAAAGAAGTCAAACTAGAGCATTGACCAAATTTTTTTATCCATTTTTTTGATGGGCTAACCCATATGTTTTTAGGTTAACAGAAGAAAACTAGGAGCTACTATTTAAGTGGTTTTAGACCTAATTTGGAGACATATCCTCTATTCTCTTAAGAACTTTTAGCTACTTTGGTGTAAACCTTTTGATATTCTTCCTAATCTTAGCTTGATCTTTGTTTTGATTGCATTTCTCTTTATCATTTGTTGTTCTAATCATGATTTAACACATTTATAATATTGGATTTTGTGTTTTCTCAATGATTAGTGAGTAGTCATTTACTAAGCAAATGAGTTAGGAAAATTAGTGTGATTAAGTGATTGATCATGATACTTAGGCTTATTTATCTTAAATCTTCATTCAAAAGATGTTCTTAATGCTAGATTTGTCTTGATCACTCATTTCTAGATCACAGAAAGTTATATGCCCGAAATGTGTTTGATAAAATTTCTAAACAAACTTTTGAATGCTAAATGAGGCCTAACATAAAAATTGTGTTATTTAGTTTAGTGGTTTATCATAAATTAGATATTAATGCTTCTTGATTGTGTGATTACCCAAGACATTGTTTTAGTTGCAGGATTAGAGAATAGATTAGTTCTAAGAAAGTTGATCAGTCTAATTAGGAGAGTCTTAGACCAGTGATTAACATTGAATGTTTCTATTAAGCATCATAGGATATCATATGATCACCTAAGTTCATAACCTTTGTCCATTTGTTTAGTCTTTTTATTATTGTTTTGAACCTTAATCTTTTAGTCTTTTGAACTTATGCAACTTTAAATGTTACAAAAACCAGCTCAATCTTTTTTTAGTTATTTGGAATTATTTTAGGTTCTAGTGAGTTGATTACTCCCGATTTGAATTGATATCTTAAGCATTACATCCACACTTGAGTAGCCTTATGATTATAGTTATACATGGTTACTCTTTTTTATTTTTAATAAACAATTTGTGAGTGCTTAGTTGATCGAAAGTTATTTTCTGTGTAATATATGATTGGTTTTTGAAAGGAAAAAATTGTGTTTTTTTATAAAGATTATATATATATATATATATCCAGAAGAAGTCCGTTATATTTTTCCCAGCCCAAAACAGTAAAACAAACAAACTCTAATCTAAAAAAGTTGTGTTGGACAAAATATTTCAAAAAGGTTTACGGTTTAGTTATTACGGAAATATGTTAATTGGAGACATCCCGAACTATATATTTTAATATTGTAAATAATTATTTATTTCATAGAAACTGCATGCCACCATTTTCATGAAAATCTGTATTTTTAAAAATTCTACAAAGTTTAATATGTTTGAATATATATAGGAAAAATTCCATATTAATACACGAAATGTATTCTAATTTCTAATTTAATACACCAACTATTCAAAAAATCGGAATAATACATCAACTCTTTTGTTTGTCTAGTTTAAGAAACTTTCATATCTATACTATCTTATTCTCTTCAGTCCTTATTATCGAGAGTCGTCTTTTAGATATTTTGATTTAAAAGTACTCTCTTGTATCAAAAGGCGCTCAAACCATACACACAAAACAATTGAATAAAAAATCCTCACTACCACAAAACCAACACTTTTTGGTACATTCATATGTTTCATAGTTTGCTAGATGGATTTTATAATTTAAGTAATTCAAGATAGTATACATATTATCAATTGAATTTTTATTCAACAATTACATAACTTTTTATTAAACATATACATTCAATTATCAATTTAATCTCAGATTTTGAGAGGGAGGTTGACTTCCACCTCCACAAATACGGTTGGAAGAACCAACATCAATGGTATGTGGACACATGCAACATTCAAGACTCAAGTCGCAATACCCTCCTGGGCATACATCCTTGCAATCATCATCAGTGTCACAATAATCTCCCAACCCAAGATTTTCTCCTTAAAGCACACCAAAAAGTATAATCATATGATCTTAAACGAAAATTACTTTGAAGAAAAAATAATATGTAAATAATTAAAACATATATATATATATATATATATATATGGAATTTAAAACTGATGACTATTGAAAAGTTTTAATTTCTGTGTTTACGTATCAAAAAATGACAATGCTGGTAGGGTATGTATACTTACGGAAGATGGTTGTAAGAAGCAAAATCAATAATACAAACATAAGAGAAGTTTTCTTCATTTATTTATGTAGAAGTTATGTTTTCTCTCAGTAGTAAATCTGATTATCTTCATACATTTTTTATAGTAATTCAGATATATGATGACAATTTTTGGTAAAATTATTAATTAGCTACGAAATTCTGAGAGTTTGGTTATTATTGAAATTTTGGAAAGATAATAGTTGGGAACATAAATTGGAAGGACAGTAATTAAGTGACACCAATGAATGTTGTTTTGTTTTTTTTCTTCTTTTGTCAAATGTCAATGATTTCACAAGGTTGGCATATCTCAGGAGTCATATAAACAAAACTAGTATTTTATAACCAGCGGAAATATTGCTTGTCCCGTTCTACCAATAAAATTTATTATTTGTTCTCTCTAAAATTGTCTCCCATTTCTCTCTAGTAATTGCTGATTTCATCTCCTCAAATCCTATTCCTGCTGAAGCCGGTCGTACACTATAAAAAACAAAGAGATTTGTGATGAAGATTTCTGACGAGAAACGACCCGTCATGGAAAAAGTGACGGAATATGTGACCGTCAATAAATTTCGGACGGGTAAACATCCGTCGGAAATTATGACGGATTATTAGTGACGGGTGACGTTCGTCAGAAGTTCATCACAAACTCCGTCAATAAATTTGCCTGATTTAAACTATTTGTTGTTAGCCGTTACCAACGAATATATTCGATATTTCTTACGGATTATGCCGTCAGAAATTCGTAAGAACATTTTCTATATAACCAGAAGACCTCCTCTCATTATTTCACACACAATTTCATAAACATAGTTATAAAATGTCTACTCCTCCTTATTTTCGATCATGGATGAATGGTGAGAGGATGAATCCAGAGACAAATCTTTTGAATGAGGTATATGCGAATTGTGTGATGGAATTCATGGAATTAGCGTGTCGACAACCTCGGGGGGAAAAACAGTCGTAAGTTAACATATCCATGTTCTTTATGTCGGAATAATCATCATGTTAGGATAAACATAGTATGGTATCACTTATATGTGAATGGTTATTTTTCCGAGTTATAAGATTTGCTACTTACATGGAGAACGACATGATATTGTTGCTAGTAGTAGCGGTAGCATTTTAGTGACAGATAGGATAGAGGAACCTAGAACGGAATTAGATGTTGGGGCACCTAGAACGGAATTAGATGTTGGGGCAGCTACGGTTCAAATGGTTAATGATGTTTATAGAGAAAACATAGACACGGCTCAAGTTTCTTATGAAGAACCAAACTTAGAAGCACATCAGTTTTTTATATGTTAGACGCAACGAATCGGCCATTATATAGTGGATGTAGAGATGGTCATTCACCTTTATCATCTGCTAGTAGGTTAATGGGTATAAAGACGGATTATAACTTGTCTGAGGATGAAGTTGACGCAATAGCCAAGTTAATGAGGGATATCTTGCCAAAGGATAACAATGCTCCAGGTTCATATTACGAGATACAAAAACTTGTGTCGGGACTTGGATTGCCTTACCAGGTTATAGACGTGTGCATCGAAAACTGTATGATTTATTGGAGATGTGATGATACTCTGACTCGATATCGATACTATCGAAAACGAAGGTATAAAGATACATGTGGTAGAGTTTTAGTACCATACAAGAGGATGTGGTATTTGCCACTAACATATAGGTTGAAAAGGTTGTATCAATCTGCGAGAACAGCTGCTGCAATGAGATGGCATGCAGAACATAGATTTAATGGAGAGATTACACATCCTTCTGATGCATAAGCTTGGCGTCATTTTCAGGCTACATATACGGATTTTGCAAGCGAGACACGGAATGTTTATCTCATATTAAGTATACATGGTTTCATCCCATTTTGGAAGCATGGTAGACAGTATTCTCTATGGCCGGTCATCGTCACACCTTATAATTTTCCGCCATTATTGTGTATGAACCAAGAGTTTCTATTTCTCTCTGTTCTTACACTAGGGTCAGAACATCCAAAACGATCGCTTGATGTGTTTTTGCAACCATTGATATATGAGTTGCATATGTTATAAGATCATGGAGAACATGTGTATGACGTGTCTTTACCATATGATTTTAAGATGCGTGCGGTTCTTATGTGGACTATAAGCGATTTCCCAGCGTATGGGATGCTATCTGGTTGGACAACATATGTGAAACTAGAATGTCCATATTGTAACGACAACACTAATTCCTTCCAGCTGAAGAATAGACGAAAAACTTGTTAGTTTGATTGTCATAGACGGTTTTTACCCTCGAGTCATCCATATCGTCGATCTACTTCATTATTCACGAAGAAGATATGTGTTGACGGTCCATCTTCTGAATTAGATGGCGGACAGCTATTAACCCGAATGGAAGATTATGGTGTTTAAATGACCAATGATGCAAACATTGGTGGGAATGGACACATCAATGTTGAGTATGTAGGTATAAACCATAATTGGCACAAGAAAAGCATATTTTGGGAGTTGCCTTACTGGAAAAACCCATTTATTGAGACATAACCTAGATGTGATGCACATAGAGAAGAACTTCTTCGACAACATTATGAACATCGTGCTTAATTTCCAAGGGAAGACGAAAGACAATTTCAAGTCTATGTTAGAATTGGCGGATATTTGTTCTCGTCCTCAGGTTCACATTATGGATGATGGAGTTTATCCAATTCTTGCATTTAGATTGTCTAAGAATGGAAAGTCTAAGTTCTTCGACCGGATTATTCACAGGGTCAAATTCCCTATGGATACGCATCTAATTCGAGAAATTGTATTGATATCGGAGAAGGAAAATTCATTGGGATGAAGAGCCACTATTGTCATGTAGTTATGCAACGCCTTCTCCCTTTTGCATTTGAGCATCTCCTGCCGAAAGATGTCCATGAAGCCATCGCACGTATAAATGTAGTCACATGTGTGTATTTTACATATATCTTATAAATTTGTTTTACTTATATAGTTATTTGCATCTACATCCGTTGGGGCATTTTTCTGTGACATTAGCCGAAGAACACTTACCGCATATGGTATTTCCACCTTACAGAGAAGTATACCAATGATCCTTTGCGACTTATAGAAGATTTTCCCACCGTCTTTCTTTGACGTTATGGACCATCTAACGGTTCACCTTCCTCGTGAAGCAGCACTTGGTGGCCCGGTTCAATATCGGTGGATGTATCTTTTTGAGAGGTACATGTTCCACTTGAAGAAGAAGGTCAAAAATCTTAGTAGAATCGAGGGGTCTATTGTGGCACGGAGCATCAACGAAGAAGCCGCTAATTTTTCGGAATATTACTTTCCAAGAGATGTGGCAACGAGAAGCCGTAGAAAAATTTGACATGACGATGGTGGACAACATCCTACACATTCTTCTTATGTCCCTAATTTGTTCCAACAAATTGGGCGACTTAGCGGAAAAGGTAAGAATCGACAACTTACTGCGGCTGAGTGGAAACATCTACATATGTACATCCTCAACAATTGTGAAGATATGTTGGAGTACGAAAGAAAAACATGAATAACACAATTCAGTTATGGTTCTTATTTTCATTCGGATCGTGTATATAATTTGTGTATCTGAAAACCTTGCAGGATATACATGGCAATGGTTCGTGGTTACTTCCCGAAAAAATCTAAGGATGAAATAGAATCTCATAAACAAGAAGATTATTACAGGTGGCTACAATATTTTTTAAGTGTTTAGTCAATTGCTAACTACAAAAACATTTTTCCACATCTTCTAAACTTTTTAAAATTTTTATATGTTTATAGATTCGAGAGGAAACATCTACTGGGCAAACGTTTCCCACTTGGTTGCTTGAAATCTCGAGAGGGCCGAACAACATTGTTACGTCGTACCCAAGATATTTCACTAGAGGATTCGCATTCAAGATTCACAAATTGGGTAGGGAAAGGACAACATTAGACCATGGCATTTCGTCTATTTCCGGAGATGTTGTGTACTATGGCAGTTTTCAAGAGATATTGGAGGTCCGATACTCAGGGATGTTGAACATGCGATGTGTTGTCTTCATGTGTGATTGGTATGGTCCAACTGATGGTCGAGGTGTCAAAGTAGACAATTTTGGCGTCACTTCGATAAACTCGCGCATAAAACTTGAAAAATATGACCCTTTTATTCTTGCTTCACAAGCAGATCATGTACAATTTTCATTAATGTTGTCTTTATTTAATACCTCCTTATCCCGTCATTATAACATACTAATGGTCAAAAAATGTGCAGGTATCTTACATTAGGTACCCACGCATCTCAGCTAGGAACGATCCTTGGATAACAGTAACACAAGTCAATCCTAGAAGAATGATAGATGGCGTTTATGACCATGAACCACTACATCTGATTGGAAATGGTTCAATAGCTGAGATTCAACCTTCTAGGGACGTAAATCTTGTGGTGGACTTCATTTTGTTTGGTGATTTAGACGTCTTTATACATGACGTGAGCAAGGAGTCCGGCGAAGAATTTCAAGATAAGACGGATTTATCTCCTTCAGATTATTCATCATCCTCCGAGTAGTTTATAGTTTTCACTTTATTTTTATCATCTTTGTTGTTGTTATTCATCTAGTTTTTTGTTTTTTGATTTACAAAAAAATTCAATTTCTGACGGATTTGGCAAAGTCCGTCAAGAATCCATCACAAAGTTCATATTTATGGTTTGGGGTTTGAAACCGAAAATTTGAAGTTGGGATCTGAACCAGTAAACCCTAATTATGAGTAAATTCATAAAGTTTTATAATTATACACAATTCCAATCAAAGATTCTAACATTTGTTGTGAGACTACAAAAACACACGTTCTTAATATCCAAATGTGTTTATGAACTTACATTGTGATAAACCGTACCTTCGAAAAATCCAAAACTTCTAGACATAGACATTGTTATTGTGTTCAGTTAGTATGACATTGTGATAACAAATGTGTTACCATTTGAATACAATTGGAATCCTAATCACAACTACCAAAAATTCAAACCCTAAAGAAGTCCCTAAACCCTTTTTCATATTTCTGACGGATTTTGTGACGGTCTTCATCTGATCCGTCACAAAATCCGTCAGAAACACCATGCATAATTAACGAGTTTTGATCCATCAGAAACTGGATCTGTTAGTAACCCCTCAGTTTACTGACGGATACCATTTTTTCGCGCGTTTCGAGTTCTCAAAAACCTCGAAAATTCAATTTTTTATTTCTGACGGTGAAGTAACGGGTTTTTCCCGTCATAAACCTCAATATATCCAAAATGACCAGACTCTTCTTCTTCACTTTTCATCGCGAAAAAAACTCAAATTTCTCTCAAAATCATCAATATTTACCCTAACAAATGGTCAATCCAAACTCCATGTAAGTATATTAGGTAGATTAAAGTGTTTTTTGAAGTTTTTGATGGTTTAAACAGTTAATTTAGGAGATTTGAGTAGTTTAGGGATTTAGATATTTTTGGAATTTTAGAGATTTTGATTTAGAAATGTGTTTTTAGAAATGTTTAGGGTTTAGGGTTATGTGAAATTTAGAAATGTTTATGGTTATATGAAATTTAGAAATGTTTAGGGTTTAGGGTTATGTGAAATTTATAAATGTTTAGGGTTTAGGGTTATGTGAAATTTAGAAATGTTTAGGGTTTAGGATTTAGGGTTTAGGGTTATATGTTTTTGTAAATTTGAAAATGTTTAGGGTTTAGGGTTATGTGAAATTTAGAAATGTTTAGGGTTTAGGGTTTAGATATTTATATGAAATTTATGAATAATTATGAATAACAATACAAAATATTATAATTATAAAACTAATAATTTTATGAAATTTTGTATTTATGAATAATAATACAAAATTTAGGAATTTTATTTAATTTTTAAACTAATAACAAATTTGTATGACCGTAATTTCAGGAATAACGATTATTTTAGATATCAGGACGGGACTTTCCATGATAGTTGGATTCCGGGGGAAGGAACGCCTTCTGCAGTCCCGTCCACATCTGTTGAGCAGGTGGGGTTTTTCTGACACCCCCACCGCAACCACATCTCCCACCACCCTAGCAGCATCCTCAGGATCCACAAGATCCGCAGCATCAGCCACGACTGCCGATCGATCAGTTACTACTCCAACCAGGACGGAAGCGGTTGCCTTTCCTGGATCCCTCTTGCAAGGAAGGTACGACGTGGTTTCCGGCTTTGGACAACGGGATCACGAAGTGCATCGCGAGAATGATTCACAATCTTCTAAGTTGTCCCTACCCAAAGTTCGTTGATATGCCTCCCGAGGATCGCGAGTATTCATTACAAAAAACTGAGGGTATTGTGACGTTTGTTTGAGACGAAAAATGTTTGTCACCAATCAAAGACGTTTTACATACGTTTTTGTGACTAATTATTTTATGTCACGATTTTGTTGTTATTTCGTCACTATATTACAACGGAAGAATTCATGACTAAATGTTGTCACTTATAGCAACGTAAATATGATAATAAAATAACAGTAACATGTGTGACTATAATTTGACGAAATGTATAATAATAAATTAGTGGCGTATTACGTACATTGTAAAACTATATAATGACTAATAGAAAAATCACAAAAAATTAATATAATTAAATTTTAAATTAAGTGTTTATACATAACACGTTTAAATATACTTAAAATATATGAACATAATTATTAATTTTATTTTTATTATGATTTTGTTAAAACCCGACATGATGCCAAACTAAATCAAGAACTCGAATCGGAAAAAGTTATAGGAATCAAATTTAAAATATAAAATTTAAAAATATCTCAATCTCTAGTCAAGCTAGTGTTTGTTGATACATTGGAAATTAATAATTAAATGTTAGAATGTATATAATAAAACTATCAATTAGATAGTGTAAATTAATTTCTTAATTTATTATTAATTGATATGATTATTGTTTTAATTGTTTTTTAATTATGATAAACTATAAGACGAATAAACAACTAACCGACTGGTTTTCTTTTTTCATCTTAAAACATAAAAGTTAAAAATTACAAACGAAACAAACTAAAATAAGCATAGAAAAATCGGTGGAATATATCAATTTCCTAGAAACAAAGCCTAAAAGAAAAGCCAAATAGAAAAAAATTAAACTAGGACAACAAAACACAAGATCCAAAAACAATAACCAGAACTCTCGAAAAAAACAAACCACGACACATAACAAATGTAACTCTGACAGTGGCTACAAGTTAAAAAAAAAACCTAGAAAGATATATACTTCTTTTTTTCTCATTTTCTAAAATATTTTTTTCTTTTGTATTTTCACGTTCTCTAAAATATCAATTTTTTATATGGTTTTCTTCATTGTTTTCTCAAAGAATGAAAGGTTTCGATTGCACTATTTACGGCACATGGACTGCATAGTGCTTCTCCGATTTTATTATCTTGCGCCTTTGTGCGTAATGTCGGTGCCTCAGAGATTCTTTTCACATTTTCTCTCCACAGAAGAAAAAATTTCTAGAATTTCGTCATTACGAAAGCTTATCATCCTATAAAATATCGTTGTTTTGAGTTGTAAGTTCTAGCACCTACAACTTTTAAAAGCCACTAAGCTATAAAAGTTTATAAGTCCTTCTTCTTAACCTGTGTATATGATGTAATCATGTAATGTGGTTTTATCACTACAAAAAGTTAGTATTTAGTGTCGATTTTTAGAAATCATTTACTTAATTGAAGCTAAAGAAAAAAAAACATTAAAAACTAGCATCATTTATTATAATGATGTTAATGTGTTTAGTGTTTTTGTATCATTTCACCTTCAACGTTAGTATTTTGTTTCATTTATAAAATTTTACACTTAACCTATTATTTTCTAAATTGTTTTGGAGATTTTTTCTATTTTAGGGTGTCGCATTCTTTGTGTTCAAAACTCACCATCCCAGATTTGGAAGACCAGGATAACCTGATTTCACCTTTTCAACTGCATCAATAACTAAAAATCTAATCGTGTTGACCGATTTATCAACAATTGATGAATCAGTACTCGATTTAAGTGTTTCAACAATTAAAGCACGAACTTCAAGACAAGAGATCGGGATTTGCTCATAGATTCGATGCGTCGCCGCGAAATGGATTTGAGTGTTCTAAACCTTAGCCATTGAAGAGAAGCAAAAGCTTGGGGATTGGATTCTCAAACTGCACACAAGTTCGGTTCTCAGGGTTTTCATTATTTTTAATATGTTCAAGTATAAAATCTAAGCTTCTCAGACTCAAGTTTTAGAATGCTGATTGTTTTTGTTTTGTTTTCTAGTTTTACTTCATCGATTGTGAATCATTATATTTTAGGGATTCTGATGTGAAATTCATGGATTACAGAAGGGATAATCCAAGTTATCGAAGCTCCACTTACTCTATACGCGAACGATTCATATCAGCTTCAAGCTGATTATCCTATAAAATCTCTACAAGTGAGTGTTAGGATTATATATATGTTGATGTATCGCTCTATTGTTGTGAATTTTGCAATCCGAAGCTGAATGCATTGTTAAGAGTTTTGAGACCATAAACTTCAAGAGATTCATAGAAAATGATTGGTGATCATTGATAGAAGTCTTCACTGTATATTAAGGATCATTGATAGAAGTTTTCACTGTAGAAGTCTTAAGATAATGATTGATGATTCTTATCATGTGATTTTCTTTATCCAGCTCCTATAAATCCAAATATTTCTATTACTTTTTTTTATTTTTTTATTTTTTATTTCTATTACTTAANATATGCAGCAAAGGGCATATTTGCTTAGGTATGTGATTGTTCTCTGATTCTGTTAATCACTTGCCTATTCCTTATTACATTATATCACTTTAGGTTTACTTTATGGTGATGGAATATCTTCGCTCACTTTCATCGTTGGAACAAGATTATGTTAGGATATTTGATGAACACATAGATAGATAATTCTGATATAAAAGTAAAAAGGTTCAGTAGAAGTGTAGAACTCAGTTTCTAGTGTGTTAAGTGAAGGTGAGACTGTTTTTATATATCAAACAACATAAGATCATGTATAAATTGTGTGATAAGTACATGTATGCCGAAACTGATTCAGAGTTTTACTCGACAATATTAACAACTTAAGTTAGAGTCCATACAAGTACAACTTAACTTCTTGATTAATTGATATTAACAAGTAAAATTAGAGTCTATACATGAAGTAAAATACTAAATTTGATCTGTTCAAGTATAAGATCTAAGCTTCTCAGATTCACAGTTTCTTTAGTGAGATTACTTATTTAAGGATATAATATGTGATGATCTAAGCTTGTCTTTCAGTTAGTCAGAAATTATTTGGATGATGATGACACTAAATTAGTTGATAATCTGTGAGTTTGGTAGGTTTGGAATCCTTTAACTGTATATATTTTTTACTGGATTAATAGAAATTGACAATTTGTTATATCCTTTTTGCTATTCTAATGTCTTGATATTTTGGAGATTGGTAGAGAGAATATAAGGGAAAGAGAAGAGGAAGTGGAGAATCTGAGGATAATGGAGTACAAGGTTAGTTGGGTGATTAGAAATAAACTGAAATCCAGATTTTCTTTAAAAAAAAAAATTTCTGCCCTGTTTATCTGCCATGTCAATTTTCTTCTTTGATTTTGTTGTTGTTTTCCTATCTGTTATTAAGTTTATCGGCCCTTTTTTATTATGTTGTGATGTATTGGAATGTGCATATATAGTTACATATTCGAAATATTGGAAGTAAATTTTATCGAAACTTAGCTTTGTTTTGGTTCGTGTTATGCTCATGGTATGTGTTCAGAACGTAGATTGATGAATAATTGAATACATGAACAAATATGTTTGGAATTGCTTCCCTTTGGGACTGTGTTTAGTTGTTTTATTTTGGTGAAATATGTAATCTGTGTTTTAATTTGGTAAATGCAGAATTTCTCTTGTTGTTCACAAAATGTTTCTGCGATGTGTCTGCAGGAAACATGAAGCTTGTCTTTTGCGGGAACTTTGAGTATGATTCTCGTGAAAGTCATATTTGGTTACCGATCTTACTTTTTTTATAAAACAATATTGTTAGTAATTGTGATGGATAACCATTTATCTTTTAGTCTATTGTTTGCGATTTGATACATTATTTTTTATAATGGTCATAAATTTAAGATATTATTATAGTCACAAAGTATGACGATTCAAGACAATCATTTTCGTTAATAATTGTAACGGACAACTATTGATCTTTTAGTTATTGGTAATGACTATTTTGATATTATACTTTCGTCACCAGAAGTAACATATTTGGAACGTTATTTTAGTCGCAACAAATAACAATTATAAGACGATTATTTTAGTCTCATTATGATACAAATTTGCTACTATTATAAACCGTAACAATTTGAGACAAAATAGTTACCAAAAAATTCGTCACAAATCGTGTGACATTTTTGTTACAAACAAAAATTTGTGACACACGTATTGTGACTGTTCAAAAATCATCACAAATTCGTAACAAATTTTTTATTGTGACGAAAAAGTTATTATTGTGACTAAAGAATTTGTCTTAATATGTTCAATTTCTTGTAATGATTGGTTTTACTGCTTCGCGGTAAGTTTCTGATTCGTTTGTTAATTTTAAATCAAATTATAAGTTGCTAACTTTAAATTTGTACGTTATATAGCTTGAATACAACTAGAGCCCTGCGATGACGAGTATAGTGAAGAAGAAGTTCAAGAGTAAGACGAGAAGAGTTTTCAGCAACCACATCTACTCGTGGAAGGATGCGTGGATGAAGGAAGGGAAGCAGCATTCACAAATGCCTGATGGACTCCTGCAAGGCTACATCACCTACTGGAGTAAGGAAACGACGCAAGGGTTATCCGTCACGAACAGGGGAAACCAACTGAGCGAACGTGATGGGAGGGGGATCGCTATGACAAACTCTGGTGCAAAGAGTTCATTCACCCGACAGGGAGATTTGGTACGTTTTACTTTAAATTCTAATTTTAAAAATTCATATAAGTACATTTTAACCTTTTAACTGTTAAACATAGAAAGAAGACTGGCCATGATCCGACGCCGCTTGAGATTATAGAGGATCTCCACACAAACAAGAAGACCGGGGAGATTCAAGATAAGCTTGTGCAAGAGTTGGTGGAAATGGCAAAAAAAACGTTTCGACGAAATCTGGTCTTCTCAATCGACACCAAATGAAGAAATCCCCTTGGAGATGCAGTATCAAGCTCTCTCTCAAGTAAGTAAAATTTACATTAAATTACATACTATTCAAAATTGTCTATATTAATACAATGTTTTTTTGTTTCAGGAGACGAAGAAGTCGAAGGACCGCTATTACGGGTTCGGGAACATGGCAAGCTATTGCTTTCCCAGATCGGGATCCCTACAAGAAAGGATCCTATTAGGGATGAGGAGTTGGCGGCCGTCAAGCAACAGATAACCGAGATGAAGGCGGCATAAGAGGAGTGCGATGTTGAAATGAGACATATGAGGAAGATCAAATGAGGATGCACGTTGAGATGCAATAGAATATGGATACGTTTATGCAACAGATGTCGCGACAGTTCGGGAATTCTTGAAAACAATTTTTAGTTTTTGTATATTTTAAAATTTACGAATATTTTGCATTTTAATTTTATGAAT
>OVBE01006728.1:0-19419 GCA_900406425.1 Iberis pinnata | reverse complement strand
TGAAAGGCTTATTATAGCGTTAATCGTGTGCTATCAATGAGACTTTTTCTTGTAGTGACTCTCTCTGCATCTTTCTCGGTTAAGGATAGCTGGGTGCAATCACCGACTTTCCCACCGGCTTTGATCGTGATTTTAACCTTCGAAGTCTCGACCTTCTCAGTTCCCTCCAGGGTCACAATCGGATCCAATAGTTTAGCAACAACAACTTGCTTCCGTAGGGCTGCCGCCTTCAGGTAATCAATGAAACCCCCAGACATCTTTCTCTGCCCAAGATAGGGGCAGCAATCCCAATTCACTACAAACAAACGAACAAATTAGTATAATGGCAACGCGACAAGACAAGAGATTATAAACCGTGAGGTCAACTTACCAGAGAAATATGGCTGAGGTGCTTACGAACTTTGGCTTGGTATATATCACCCCCCACTTAACGATCCCTTGAGCTTTGATCTTCCTTACGTTATCGAAGAAGTACGGAGGGTAGTCTTTCAGGTTCAGCGGTAGATCTACAATTAACAAAGGAAACCGTTAGGACTCAAAAAAAGAAAGAAATGCGAAGCCATCACGGAATTCTACCTATGGATAAATTCCATCCCATAGAATAATTGTTACCATAAGACGGAGCCGAAGCCTCACTGACCTTAACATAGAACCACCAACGCTTCCAATTCTAGATCTTCTTCTTCGCCCCAGTGAGAAACTTGTGTTGGGTTATAAAAGTTAAATATAAGAAGCCCGTGTCGACGGTCCTAGGCATATTACAGAGCCTCGTGACCTCTTCGAAGAAATTTCCGAAAACGTTGATGCCAACCTGAGTAGCTAATACAAGTATTCCCACCAAGTTACGGATGAAAATATTGCATTATGAGATATGGCCATCTCGTGTTTTGCGTAATACGTAATGAACAACTTGGGAAATGGGAACCACAAGTACGCCATGGTGAAGTAGTATTCAAAGACTGTGAAGTACCCGGAGGGATGATTCCACAGCCTCTCGTGCGAACCCGGGACTCTGACACAAGGTTTGGAAAATTACACTTATTTGCTAGCGTGAGAAGTCGTGCCTTGTTCATCATCAAAGGCATGGCCCTGGTTATATTATCAACTTTGGCAGACGACGACCCGGAAAAACCGGCTTGATTCGAGTGAGGTATGAACAACTTGATAGCCAGGCCACATAAATCTCTCATCGCGTCACCATCTCCATGGGCGACCTCGTCATCTTGAGGGTCATTGACGTCGACTCGTCGCCTCGCGAGAAATCTCTTCCTTACTCCTAGCGGAACCAGGTCAACGGACGAATTGTTGGTCTAGTACTACACTAAGCCAACTGCCCTGCATAGCCAAATGATGACGAAAAAGAACACTATAAAAGAAACATGAGAGCCACCAGAGAAAGGGTCGACATATTCTAGAGAGAAGTTAGAGAGAAACTATAAATCTATCTTATCAATAGTGAGCTCGTCGGACTTGTCGACGACCTCACCACTACATTGTTACCGAAGCCTTTCAAATACGAATCTAAATCAAGGGACCTTCACCCTAAATCCAACACCTATCCATACCAATCCGATTTGAAAACTGAATAGTTTGAACCATATCTTAATACCTTAACCAAATTCATTTTTTATGCAAGAAAAATAAAAAAATATAAATCCAACTTTATCAAATAAAAATATTAAAAAACTGACTAAGATTGCGTTAATTAGAGCCTATAAAGCTGAAAGATTGGCTCAATCTCTTAATCCCCAGAAAAAATCCTTCAAGCCTTCTCCATCTATCTCAGCCCCTAGACAAAGGTCAAAGAAAATAAAAAAGAAGATCTCATGGAGAAGATTAATGAAGCCAAGAAGAAGAAAAAGGTGGGTGGCCCTAGAAAGAGGGCCACCCTTGAGCCATGAGTTTTCTAAGCTGGAACTGTCAGGGTATAGGTAAGCCACACGAACTGGGAGTTCCTAGGCTGAGGGAGTTAAGGAAACTTCACTTTCTAGATGTTTTGTTCTTAATGGAGACTAAAAATCAGTTTAATATATTAGCTGATCTTTAATCGTGGCTCGGTTATAATAGGTTGTATATAGTCAACCCTAATGGTTTAAGTGGAGGCTTGGCCCTTTTTTGGAAAGATAGAATAGACCTCCAGATTTTATTTACGGATAAAAATCTAATTGACACTGAAGTTGAAATGGGTGGACAAAAATTCTTCACTCATCTATGGAGATCCTGTACCAAGCAACAGATCTAGATTATGGGAACGAATAAGCATGATAGGTTTGGTAAGAAAAGTTGGTTGGTGCTGTATTGGAGATTTCAACGAGATACTACATAATGGAAAAAAGAAAGGAGGCTCCCTTAAACCAGATTACTTACTTCAGCTGTTTATAGATATGATTTCCTCCTGTAACTTGTTAGAGATAAAGAGCCATGGTAATGGTTTTACATGGTCAGGGAAAAGGAAAGGCCATTGGATTCAAAGTAGACTGGACATGTGTTTTGCAAACAAAGCTTGGAATTCTTTATTCCCATCTGCTTCTCAAGCCTTTTTGGAAAAAGGGGCTCTGATCATCGCCCAGTTTTCTTTACTCTAATGAATCTCTCCCACAATTCAAGAGGTTTCCTTAAATTTGATAGAAGGTTATTAGCTTATCCTCAAACTCCATATAAGATCCGGAGAGCCTGGGCAGATAGACCATCTTCTTCTAGATCTAACATCAATATTTTTGGTAAACTTTAGAAGTACAGAAGATTTTTCAGTGGCTGGAAACTCTGTTAGAATTAAAGATCTGCAAAATAAGCTTGAAGAAGCTCAGACAAAGGGTAATATGAATTTCTCTGAATTTTGGTCCCTTAAAAAAGATCTATCTCAAGCTTACAGAGAGGATGAACTATTTTGGAAACAAAAGACTAGAGAGAAATGGCTAAAAGAAGGAGATTGCAATACTAGATTCTTTCACAATTCAGTGAAATCGAAAAGAGCACATAATTTCATTCAAAAGCTTAAGGATGCTACCGACAATTTTGAAAAAGAGGAAGGACCAAAGGTGGAGGTAGCTGTATCTTATTTTAATGATCTCTTCACATCATCTCAGCCAAATGATTTTTCTGAAGATTTTACGCAAAGGGTAACAAGAGAAATAAATGGTAACCTAATAGCTCCTGTCCCTTATGAGGAAATTAAAATTGCGGTACTCTCATTAGACGCTTCAGCAGCCCCTGGTCCATATGGGTTCTCTGGAGTGTTTTTTCAAAATTACTGGCCAGTTGAGGGAGATCAAGTTGTAAGAGAGGTTAAGGCTTTCTTTTGTAATACTGTTATGCAAAAGAATGGAATTTTACCCATATTTGCTTGATTCCTAAAATCAACAAACCTGTGGCTTTGTCAGACTTAAGACCAATTAGTTTGTGTTTGGTGTTATATAAAACAATTGCTAAGGTCTTAGTGCACATATTGCAACCTATCTTGCCAAAGTTAGCATCTCAAACCAGTCTGCTTTTGTCTCTGGAAGACTCATTTCCGATAATATCTTTATAGCTCATGAAATCATTCACAGCCTCAATTTGTTACCTCCTTTTTCAGATAGTTTCATTGTAGTTAAATCAGATATGTTAAAGGCCTGTGACGGAGTCGAATGGAGTTACATCAGATCAACACTATCAGCTTTAGGGTTTCATGAAATTTGGATTGAGTGGATTATGGCCTGCATTAGCACAGTCACCTTCTCGGTCTTATTGAATAATCAAGCATTTGGGTTGATTAATCCTCTGAGAGGTTTAAGACAAGGGGACCCTTTGTTCCCTTTTCTGTTTGTGTTATGTGCAGAGGGTCTTTCCCATATCTTGACTTCATCTGAACAACAAGGACAAATCTCTGGTATCCATTTTCACCCCTCGGAACCATCAATAAGCCATCTCTTGTTTGCGGACAATTGTCTATTGATGTGTAAAGCTGAAACTTCTCAATGAAATTATCTCCATCAAATCCTTCAAGTCTATGAGAGAGGCTTTGGTCAGTTCATTAACTTCGCTAAATCAGGCATCACCTTTGGAGTTAATATAGATGATCAGGTTAAATCTTTAGTGAAACAGATTCTGTCGATTCAGAATGAAGGAGGAACAAGAAATTATCTAAGCTTGCCATAAATGAAGCAGAGACTGTCCAACTGGTATAGCAGATGTTTATCACAAGGATGTAAAGAAAAATTAATTAAAGCAGTCATACTAGCTATGCCAATCTATACAATGCAATGTTTCAAGCTACCGAAAATCATCAGTAATGCCTTAACATCTGCTATGATTCAATTTTGGTGGAATGCAATAGGGGATAAAAGGAAAATAACTTGGGTAAGTTGTAACAAATTGTATCTTCCAAAAAGTTGAGGGGAATGAATTTGAAAGATATTGAATGTTTTAACATTGCATTATTGGGAAAACAAGCTTGGAGAGTTTTGCATCAAAAAGATAGCCTATATTCTTCTTTTCTGAAAAGTAGCTACTTCCTAGATCAAGATTTCCTAGATGTAGAGGTTGGAAAGAAAGCTTCTTATTCATGGACAAGAATTCTTCAAGGTCGACAAGTGCGGATGAAAGGAATTAAAAAATAGGTAGGTAATGGGAAGTCAATTAAACTATGGACAGAACTCGGGTTGGGACCTCAAGGAAACCGCATTCCTTTGATGAAAAATTCCTTCACCAACATTGACTTGACTATCCATGATCTGTTGGATAGGAGGACACGCAAGTGGGATGCTACAAAACTCAAACATCTTTTCTTCCCTGAGGATATTCAACGCGTTAACAAGATTTCTCCTGCTGCAAATACAGATGATTTCTTTATGTGGTCCAAAACAAAGTCAGATTAATATTCAACAGAATTTTCTTACCTTGTGGATCACTCAAGCTCCTACGAAAATCAAAAATTTTATGTGGAACGTGCTCAGAAATGCAGTTTCGGTCATGGACAATCTTAAAGTAAGGGGCATAAAGGGAGATATGGATTTTCAGGTTTGTGGAATACAAGGGGGGAGGGGGGTTTATAAATCATTGTCTATTCACCTCTTCTCGTTCCAGAAAATTCTGGGCATTAACGGCTTTGTCGTTCCCTCTTTCATGCTTTCATGAGTCCTCAATCATAGAAAACATGAGCTTTGTTCTTCATTTGATGAACAACTATGATGTTAATCAAAAAAATCAGAAGATCCTTACCATGGGTACTTTGGGGTACATGAAAAAATCGAAATAGTTTCTTCATTAAAGGGAATAAATTTTGCTTACAGGATTATGTTTTAAAGTTTTTAAATGATGCAGAAGAATGGTTCTTGGCGCAAGTAGTAAACTCCATTCCATCTCCACAAATTTCCTCTTTCGAGAGTTTGAGAAACAGAAACTGGTTTCCCCCGAAACCAGGTTGGGTTAAGTGCAATATTGGTCTTGCGTGGAACAAAGTTGGTTCTGTCTCGGGTGTATCCCAAGTCATCTGTAACCATCAAGGTTTTGTGATCTCTATCCAAGTCACAAGCGTTGATGTCCTCTTTTGTTATTGGCAGTCTTAGATGTTGTTTCTTTAAGGTTTAAGAAGGTTATTTTTGCGCAAGAAGATAGAGAATTGTCGAAGGCCTCTTCTGCTCCTTTGCTTTGGCCAGCTCTTTCTCCTTCTCTTCAAAGCCTATTATCTTTAGGTGGTGTTTTTGATGGTTGGGCTGTGGTTTATGAACCAAGACATAAGAATAGAGAAGTTTTTCTCATTGCTAATAGCGTTTTACGTAGGGCTCAGTTCCAGTTTTATGTTGCTGCGGGTCCTCCCTCTTGGCTCAAGCACTTGTTTGACATTGAGAAACTCCCTTCCTTTCCTCGGTCTGTTTAGTTCTTTGCTTTGTTATGTCTTGTTTTCCTTGTATCCCTTTATTTTGGGCTGTATGGTCTTGAATTGGTATCATGGCTTTTGATACATTAATTTAATAGAAGAAGAAAAAAAAATATTTAAAGGACTACCAGACTTAATTTGGAGGTGTTTACCCTGCAGTCCAAGCATTGGGTTGGCAATTGGTGTACGCAGGATTGGTCCTGAAATTTAAAAAATTTTCAAAGGCCGCAATCTACAACAAAAAATTAGGCTAAAACTCTATCATCTTTTAGAAAAATAGGCCGTTTTTAACTAAAATTTTAAAAACTAAAAAAGGCCGTAAGCGAATACTTGCTCTGCTTGGACTCAGGACTGGCTCTGGATGTACGTTCTTTTGTTAAACAAATACTTATGTAATTATGTAAAAGACTACAATGTAATATATTATAACCTACTATCCATTCTCTATTATATAAGAGTTGTACATTTTGACACAATATTAATAAGGTACGTTTATATAGTTATATAGTATCAGAGCATTTTTAAGAGCAATGATCGCTACAAATATGTGAAGAAATTTTATGTAATATAAAAACAATATATATAATATATGAAAAAGTGTTTTATAATTTGATATTTGATTAAAATATATTGTTTAAAATCCAGTTATTTTATTTTAAAATTCATTTGTTTGAGTGTGAAATTCACATATAATATTTTGAATTCCACTAAAATTCAATAGTTAGATTTTGAAATCTATTTGTTCGATTTTAAAATTCTTAGATTTAGAATTTTCAAAAATCCATTCAAATCATTGACCCAATAAAAAAGCCTCTAAGACTAATATCATTTGTTCTCTCTCCTCTCTCTACTGTTTCTCTTTTCTCTCTACGTTTGATAGTCGACTTCTTTATTATGTTCCTTTTGAAGCCGGTGGTTGGCCCTACGCCACCGCCGCCGGCATGTATATATGGCGATGTTTTTTCATGTCTTTATTTTCTTTTCTTTCGGTGCTTTGCTTCCCCACTTTTGTTATTTCCTTCTGTTTCGATAGTTTTTCGCCTCAGCACTATCATTCAAGAAGACCGATTTCTAGTTATGCATGTTGTTCCAGAGTTTAGATCTGGCCACTACTCACCATCAATGATGAGCTCAAGGGTTTTATTTTGGATGCGGTGGTCGAACCCGATCTGCTTGGTTACTTGCATGTGCAGTCCCATCTTAGTCGGCTCTGCAGATTGAGATTTCTAAGGCTGGTAGATGTGGTTCTGTTGCAGGTGTGCTTTGGTGTCTGAATTGAAGAAAGAAACACTCTAAAATTGAAGATGTGGTTCTGTTGCAGGTGTGCTTTGGCTTTGTCACTCATCTTTCTGAATTGAAGAAAGAAACACTCTTAAATAAAATCGAAAAACAAAAAGCTAGATCAATGAATCTTGTTCTGATACCATGTAAAACAAGAGATTGATATCAAAGTAATCGTTCTGTTTTGTTTTATTAACTTCATCGGCAATTGCCTTTTATACACCAACAAAATATCGTTTAGTATGTGATATGTAATATTAACAAGAAGATATATGTGTATATCACAACAATATCAACTCCTAAATATATGCAACATATATTTATCCTAATATAACCAATGTTTTAAAACGCGTTATGCGCTATTTAAAAGATGAATCAGTGCCTCGCGTCTAGACGTATATGCAGATACTTTAGTGGAGTTTAGGCAAATATACAATTATATATATATATATATATATATATATATATTTGTAATATCTAATATCATATATTATATTTTAATAATAATTAACAAATAAATTGTATGCAAATTCTAAAAATGTGTTGTTTTTGTGCTTTTGTTAGAAATTTAGGATTTTCTGTGTTAATAATATCATTTAAAATTCAAAAAACAATTTTTTGATAAAAAAATTTAAAATGTAAATAAGTCCCGTATAGGCGGATTATGCGGTTTTTAGGCGTCTGATTTTTTTTCAACCCCATAAGTAACCGCACATAGTAAAATCGCTACGTTTATCGTCTATCAAACGCTTAGACGAGTGCCTAGAGCGTATTTTGAACATGTGGTTGTGACTGTTTATCTCATTATTATTATGGAATTCTATAGAATAAGATTTTATTCCCAATCTTTTTCTTACGGTACCATTTTGCATAGACAAAATGCATTCGTTAACAAAAGAAAAGATTTCAAGTCATAATTTAATACAAATGAAGAATTACTTCTGTAAAAATCACGCATTTAAATTAATAATACAAGTAGACAGGAAAGATAGGGGAATCAAACAACGGGAAAGGAATTGATATGATAGATAATAAACGATATAAAGAAAGATTTTAGCATTGCCATTCTCTTCTCATTTTCTTCAGCAAGCTATCTGCATAACCCAAAATAAAGTTCAGTGATTAAATCATATATGGTGTATATACATAAAACATTTATAATCTGTATTCGAATTGATTAAACATGTTTTGTGAATATCTTAATGAAGATTAAAGTTTTTCTAAAAAATGAAAGGGAGATAGCATACCACTTAGTTGGAGTGAGTCTATTAGACGGAACAAGTGTAGCCTGGAGGTGGATTTTTTCCACATGTAAGAAGAAGCTGAAGAGCAACAGGGACGTAAAGCTTCAGGTTAAGAGCTTTGAGCTTGAGAGAAGTGCAGAGACAAGCAGCAGCTTCGACTTCAACAAGGCCTTTAAGTATTGGACAACATTTGTTAACTGCTGGGTCACCAAGCCCTATCTTTACTAAACCCCCTAACAAGTCCACACACGCCCCCAACTTAAGTGTGTCTATTGGACATGTCGCCTTCTTGCCCCCTTGGGGAGGAGGACATCCTTTTCCACCTGTGGCAGGTGGGCTTTTCCCTGGTGGACTAATCGGCAATGGTGGTAGAGGCAAGGTTGGACCCACGATAGGAGGAATTGGTAAGCCGGACACGGGTGGTATGGGTAGCCCAGACACTGGAGGTATTGGCACTTTAGGCACTGGAGGAATAGGTAGTCCTGAAACTGGTGGAATCGGTAGTCCAGATACTGGAGGTATTGGTAACCCTGAAACTGGAGGGATGGGTAACCCTGAAACAGGAGGAATGGGTAATCCTGACACTGGAGGTATTGGCAATTCTGGGACTGGAGGAATGGGTAGTCCTGAAACTGGTGGAATCGGTAGTCCAGACACTGGAGGAATTGGTAGCCCTGAAACCGGGGGAATGGGTAACCCTGAAACTGGAGGAATTGGTAACCCTGACACTGGAGGAATGGGTAATCCTGACACTGGAGGTATTGGCAATTCTGGGACTGGAGGAATGGGTAGTCCTGAAACTGGTGGAATCGGTAGTCCAGACACTGGAGGAATTGGTAGCCCTGAAACCGGGGGAATAGGTAATCCTGACACTGGAGGAATGGGTAATCCTGACACCGGAGGAATGGGTAACCCTGACACCGGAGGGAGGGGTACCTTTGGAACGGTCACCGGAGGAATAGGCAACCCTGATACTGGAGGAATGGGTACTTTTGGAATGGTCACCGGAGGAATGGGTACCTTTGGAATGGTTACCGGAGGTTTCGGTGAAGGTTTTCCACCTTTCCTAGGGCTGCATGAACCGCATGAGATGGAATGTTGAGGAAAGTAGATGCACATGCAAACGAGTAAGATACAAAGAGAGAGCGATGAGAGTTTGGATGAGTCCATGTTGAAAGAGTGGATGGTGGAAGGATAAGAAAGGATATATGAATATATAGAGCAAGAATAAGAAAACAGAATCACGTGAACATGGGGGCTACTTCTGCAATATGAAGAGAAGCCCCAAATAAGCATAGTTGGCAATTCAGAAGAATACAAGATTCCCTTGATGACCCATCGCTTTATATATCATCACATGTGACCTCATTGTTTTAACAAAGATAACTTCTGTTTCATCACTGTACAATCTTGGTTTTTACTAACCGATATATACATATATAGTTACGTAGTAGTAATTGTAGACTGTAAAGAATCAAATTGGCAAACACCATATAGTGACTAGTCATCAAAATGATATCTATTTTAACTAAACATAAGCGGAAAGAGAGAACCTGAATGAAATTAAACTAAATAAACATTACATCAGCAGAAATTAAACTAAAATTATGTATTAGGTTCGTTTCTTGGTTATGAACCATTTCAGTGCTTTCTTTTATATGATATTTATCCCGACATGTCTTTCTAATTTGATTTTGGATTGCCTGATCCCTTGAAGCTTGGATTAAAGTAATTATGATTCATAACTACAGAGTTTATTGTTGTGAACAATAGAGATTTGGGGAATTGTATTTTTGTTGTACTTATTTATAAGTCACAAGACAATAGATACAGAGATACAAAAGTAGGATTTACATGGTAGATAAACATCTAGAATATATGATGAAATTATAATGGTTATCTACATGGAGAACGGTTTATTAGTTCCCGCACATGTAGTTAGTTGGGTTATTGGTTCACGCAGTGGTGGACCTAGAAATATTTTTTACCGGGTTCACTAAATAGAAATTATAATATAAATATTAATTAATATATTATATATATTTATTTACAAAATTAAAGAAAATTTTATATATATTTGGATTGCATTTACAATAAAAAAACACTATAGAAATTAAATTGTTTTTCATATTTTATTAAATATATACACATAAATAATTATATTAGTAGCTTTTAGTTACTTGTTTTGCAAGAAAAATTTAGTTACTAACTTATAAAACTAACCAAACACATCAAATTTAATATGTTAACAATGTATTAAAACTAATATGTCAAACAATAAGAATTATCTTTTTAAAAAACTTTTACATGTAAATTAATATGGCAAACAAAATAGAATCCTTCTTGGATAAAATCGTTTTGACAAAGTTATGAGATAAAGCATTAGGCAAAAATAAATTGTACAATAATGTTTTCTTATAAAAATTGGTAAACAAAAAATACAAGAAAAAACATAAAAGTTTAGTACTAATCAAAATACTAATAAAGTTAAGTCACACCAAGATAAATTGAATCCATTACTTGAACATACCTAATGGTACGTGTTGTGGTTTTTGTATTTTCTAACAAGGTTTATCTTCTATGTAAGAAATTTTAATAAAGTTTCGGGGGTCACTTGACACCTCATCTTACAAAGTGGGTTCGCAACTGCGTTCACGCACATATGGACCGTGCTGTTAACTATCTACATTCTTTAATTTTTGAATTTACATACCCTTATATGAAATCATATCTTATAAATGCATTGACCATTAGAGCATTAACTATTCTGGTAACGTGGATGCTTCATACACTGACATGGACATTATACTAGTGTCAATACGAAACACTATCATTTTACAAAACTAAAATGACAAATTTTAATGTCAAAACGACATTGTTTACACATTCTAATGTCAAAACGACATCGTTTATCATTTACTCATCGAGCGAATTTTAATAAGTAAATGATGTCGTTTTCATCAAAATTTGTCATTTTAGTTTTGTATAACGATATTGTTTCTTATAGTTATCAATATGATGTCCATGTCAGCGTCAAATTCATCCATGTTACCAGAATAGTAAACATTGTAATGGTCATTGCATTTATAAGAGAACTCTTCGTAGTGGGGGTATGAAAATTCAAAAATTAAAGAATGTCGATAGTTAACAACATGGTCCATATGTGCGCTAATAGATAATCCAACTAGTTATATGTGCAGACACTAATAAATAATTCTCACATAATTCACGACTACAAGAATTGGGTGTTTCAGATGGAAATTTCAGGGGAATTATATTTGTCAAAAATTTATGACGCATAAACGACATGTTCAAGATATAAAATTGAGAAATAGTTTTTTTCTGTCGGACGGACTTATTTCTGTCAGAAATTTTGCATGAATTACGAAGGAAAACCAACATAATATTTTGTATCTGTTGCAAGTCGCCGTTACATGACGTGTGATCTAGTTTCTACATGGAGAAAGACTAGATTGTGCTAGTAGTAGTCAGCGGTCTATTGTTGATCAATTAGAAGAACATAGAATGGAAGTAAATTTTGGTGTTAGTATTGTCCATATGGTAAATGATGCGTATAGGGAAATTATACAGTCGGTGAATGTTAATCAAGAACGGGTCCAGGAACCAAATTTAGAAGCACGATGTTTTTTGGTATGTTAGATGCAACTAAACTGCCAATATATACACAAATGATATAAAGATTGTCATTCACCTATATCATCCGGAAGTAAATTAATGGGGATAAAGACATAACTTAATTTAGCTGAAGAATTCATCAATGCGATAACCGAATTTGTTAAGGATACAATGCCCAATGATAATATTGCTCTTGCTTGATAATATGAAATATAAATTCTTGTCTTAGAGCTTGGGTTCCCTTGTGAGTGTTGATATTTTTATGACATACTGGAGGCATGAAAAAATCATGACAAGTTGTAGATTTTATTGTAAACCATGGTATAAGAATACTAGTTGTAGCTTTTATTGTAAACCATGGTATAAGAATACTAGTTGTAGATTTAGTGTCTTACAAGAAGATATAGTATATACTATTAATTGATAGCTTTAAGAGGTTATGTTAATCTGAGCGAACATCATTGCCAATGAGATGGTGAAATGTGGTGAATTAATTCATAAATTGTGTATTGAATGTTGAATTATTTTGTGAACAGTGAATTGATCTCATGAACAATGAATCAAAATAATAATTTATGAATTAAAGTCTTAGATTTTGAAGCAAACTCGTAAGTCATGAATAATATTTGTGGGTAGTGAATAATTGTTGTGACAAGTGACCAATATTCTTAATAAATGTGATATAATTTTCACAATGATTGATTAAAAAAACATAATACATTAGTCAAATTAGAGTTAAGAAAGATGAGAAAAATGTCAACATAAACATGATAATCAATCCCTTAGTTACACAACCAACAAAGTAAATATGTTTGATGAGACTTTTGATATCTCAAGAAGTTTTGTAGGTAGATTAGCATCGAATATTGCCTTGCCCTCGTCCATTTCTTATAAAACAATAATACAACATAAATTACAATTAACCAAGAATCCGTTTTTCTCTTGACTTTCCCTCTTTCTCTCTCTTTAGTATCTCTTTGATTTGAGACATCAAAGGAACAGAGAGGATTCATCCGGCCGGTTGAGCACAACTGCTTGCATTGTAACTCTTGGGTTCGCTGGAAACTCCAGGGCCGGCAAGCTCGCTCCTGATGTCTTCTCCCCATGTCTTTTAAGCTCTTCTACTCTCCTTCTCCAGATTCGCCGAAGCTTCAGAAGATGAGAAGATTTCAGGCGGCAGAGCACTCCGGCCGCTTCTGCTCTGCGGCACTTGAAAAGAAGGACGACTTGACTCCAGAGAAAGAACCTTAAGGCAGTGCGGTTTTTCCTCCTCTGGTTCAGTGGGTCGCTGTCGTCTCTTGGTGATGACATGATGATGTTGTCATCAGAAGGTGTGGCTAAACCCTTTTCGCTGGCGGTTGAAACTTTCCTCACCGCCGAAAACCTACTATTTCTTTCCGGCAGTCGGATGAGGTATCACAACAACTTATCTCCTCGTCCTCATCTTCTATGGTTTTTGTGTGGGAAACGGTGACGGTTCTGGTGTCACCAATTTCGTTGGAGCCACCAGCAGGTCTCCGGTGGTCTTGAGCCAGAGATGTCCGCAACCAAGTCTCTGACGGCGGCAGTTAAAATGTTTTACGTTTTGTTATTTTGATTCTAGGGTATTCGTCTTATTGGACCCGAGCCATCTTGGGCTTTAGAATTAAATTCCAAATCCACTTTCTAGTTATGTAGTGTATTAAAGTTTCGTTGTATTTTGGGGTTAAAGTTATGTATTGGGCTTATCTTTGGATTAATAAAATATTAAACCCTTTATAAAAACACATAAATTACAATTGTAAAATAGACATAAAAATTCAGTTTCAATACATTATGTAAAAAGAAGTAAAAGAATAATTCCTATATAGTATCACAAAACTGAAAGCAATTTAAAATTAAACAAAAATATCTAAAAGTAAAAAAGAAAAAAAAAATTCAAGTTTCTTTAAAATTTGTTAGAAGTTTAATTGCTCATTTTAATTTATTAAACAACTATCAAGCTTAAACAAACACTTGCAAGAATTTTAGTTTTTGGCGGTACTAAGTTGATCAAATACTTAGTATAAACAAATACAAGTACAAATCAACATTTGTGATAATCGCACAAGACAAATTGGAGAACAAGTATAGCTAAATTTCTATATTTTTTATAAATCATAATTTTTTGAATTTTTAACAATATTTGAATGTTTTATAATTTAAAAATATTTATTAAAAGTTAATTATCCTGTATGTTACTGATTTAATTTAAATTTTCTTATATTTTTGATTTTTTGATATTTATGGGTTTTCTTGGATTTTAGTGAATTTTTTATTTAAAATGTAAAATTTAACAGTGTTTTAAAAAGCAAGTGATTGGGATCCATGTAAAATGTATATATGATTGATGGTTTGTGTATTAAATTGGATAAAATAAAGAGTTGATGTATTAAGTTAGGTATTATAATAGTTCGTGTATTAAAAGAGTAAAATAAAATATTTGTAGTGTATTAAAATAAAATTTTCCCAAAATAAAATTGATCTGGTCTTAATATGTCAATATTAATAAAAAAATATGTCAATATCCAACATCAACATCACAAAATCAACTTGAAAACAAGCACAGTTGGTACAACACCAACCAATATCATACATAATATCTCAAATTAAAATCATACATCATTCACGAGTTGATACACTGCACATACATAATTCACAATTAATCGTGAATATAATTCGTTTGTATGATTCAGCAAACACACTATTTACGAGCAGTGTCACCATTGATATATAGATTTTGATGTATAACTTATGAGTTTTATTCATTACTCACGAGATCAATTCAAAATTTAATTCACCACATTAAATAACTAATGAGATTAACGTCGGTTTGTTCCCCTACCCAATTCTAGTCTGGGGAAACGAACGATATATGAAATATGCTAACTTTGCTTCGTTGTAGAATCCTTCATGAAAATAGGACAAAAAAATATATAAATATATATTTTCACTTAAAGTATCTCTATATCAAACACATTAATGGCGTCCGGGCGAAGCCAACAAACATATCACCCATTCTCTCGAAATCTATCAAAGAAATCACCAAGCTCATGCAAGAAGTTATAAGGAAAAGCTAGATTTCAGAAAAGAAAACTTTTAACTAAGTGAAACAATAACACAAGATATAACAATTGTTGAATAGTTGCATAAAGATATAAGAAAATACAAAATGAAGACAAGACAAATAGACAGAAGCACAAAATATATAATAAATAAAAAATGAATAAACGACAAAAAAAAAAAGCATTACTTGTCACATAATTGATACTTGCAATGTAGAAGCAAAATATATATACATTTTGGACACAAAAATGTTAAATACAAGCAAAATAAAGGATCTCACCTTGACTCACAAACTAGTACTCGATTGAATAACTTGCAAACAAAATCATATAAACATAAAGGAAACCGCAATTGCGAAAGGAAGGAGCTCACCTTGTGTTGAAATCAGCGCCAATTAACACTAATTTCCTTAAGGAGGGATTCACCTCACTAAACATTGAAACAACCAGTTACTCTTTGCCGGAATACAAACCCTGATTGTCGGTAAATCATCATAAGAATCAGAATAGAGCAAAATACAACTAGGAGAACTATTGAAATTAAATTTGAACAAAGTGATATTGACCAATGTTCCAACAAGATTTCCGGTGAAGTCGTTCACCGGATTTTGAGTGCATCGTAACCCTTGTAACGAGCACTATAAAATGGAAAATTCATTTTTTAATTACTCTTAAACTTAACAAAGGATATTCCAAAACTCACATATCAAGGTTTGACCTTATTCACTCCATATCAAATCCTGGTTCAACATTATTAAGTTGTGATCCAAGTCAAAATTAAGGAATTTGTATTGACCAAGTGTTACTAGTGTAAAATATCTCACATTGGATGTGGAGACAAATTCTCACTAGTATATATAGTGGACAAAACATGCTTAAGTTCAATTAGGTTGAGTACATTATGGTGTACTGTAGAGACATGGACAACCCACACGCGTGGGTCATTCGGTCGTTGGGTCTTTAGAAATGGGCTAGGCCTCGGCTCGTCTATATACTTCGACCTCCACTCACTCATTCGATACTTCTAGAAAAAAAATCTCTAACGTCTTTTCTTCTTTCTTCTCTCTTCCACTAAGTACTCTCCGAGATTATATTGTCACGTCTAAGTTCATAAATTCCGATCTATGATTTCATCGGAACCGGTCTCTTTGCGATTGAAAAAAGTGTTTTCAAAATCGTTAGTGTTTTTACGAAGTTATTCTATTTTTCAACGATTTTTCTAAATGATTTCAGAAGATTTTTTTTTCAAAACGGTTTTTTGTTTTTAAGCTCGCTTTTAAAATCGCCTAGATTCTAGATTTGCGATTAAAAATCGTGTTTCAGAAACGTTTCAATAAAAATCGATCGGTAAAACAGTATCTACGATTCGTATTTTTACAATTCTGCAAATCATTTTCGAAACGATCTCAAAACAAAAACGTTTTCAAACTCTTATTAGCGAACTTGTGAAACGTTACATAATCATTACCAAAATGTTTCCACGAACGCTTTTAGCTAGTTTGGGAAACATCTTAAATATGAAAAACAATTTCTTCAATCACCTTTCTTGGCAAGATTGCGAAATGGTGTTCCGCTTAAAACATTATTCTTGCAAACGTAGTAAAACGCTTCTACATTCGCTTTAAGCTCAAACGTTATTATTAGATATTTTTCATCGTTGGAATACTAATTATGGTGTGCGTCTATTTTTCAGATGGCTAACACTAATGAAAACCATAATATTATCATTGAGACACCTAGAGTGGGCGATCAAAAATTTGATACATCTTGTGGAGGTCTTTTGGGAAATGATCAAAACGCACGTCGAGTTCTATTCGGTTAAGGTCTTCACAATAAAAACCCGTATGTTGGACCTCAACGTACGATTCCAAGTGTTTCAAATATGGTCACTCCAGGACTCATTCCGGACAAGTTTACTGGCAAACACTTCAAAATGTGGCAAAAAAATGCACTTCTATCTGACCACACTCAAGTTAGATAAGTATCTATTTAAGGATAAGCCAGGTGTTCCCGAGGGAAACATTGATGCTCTAACTTTGGCAAGTGTTGAAAGTTGTGTCCCTAAGAATTTTTTGGATAAAGGCTGGATTCTAAACTGCATGATTTTTCCATTGTACCGAATGTACAGTGAAGCCAAATCCTCTAAGGCACTATGGATGTCATTAGGAAGAAGTACAAATCCGAAGGTGCAGGATGTCAAATATTTACGACCGCAAAATTTCTTGACTTCCAGATGGTGGACTCCAAGCCCACTATGGTGCATGTGGAAGCTCTACAGCTGATATGCCATGAAATAGTCTCCGATTGAATGTCGATCGATGAGAATTTCACGGTCAATAGCATTATCCATAAGCTTCCCTCGAGCTGGTTAGATTTCAAAAAATATCTCAAGCATAAGAAGAAGGCGGTGTCTCTTCAAAATCTAATCATGATGTTGCGGATTAAGGACAAAAATCTTAGTGCAGCCGTATTTCAGAGTCATGAGCATCCACAAAGAAAAAGGAAAAGGAAAATTTGCGGAGAAGAAGCCTCTCAAAGCTAATCCTTTTACGAACTTCAAGAAGAAAATTTCTCTGTGGAAATCTTTCAAAGTAAAGTGTCACCATTGTAGCAAATTGGGTCAAAAATATGATGTGTGCCTGAACAAAGTGAGACAAACCAAGAAATATGAAGCCAACTTGACCGAGGAATACTTGTGCATTGTGGTCGTAAGGGTCAACATGATTGAAGATAATCTGAAGAAATGGTGGTAATACACAAGTGCTACAAGTCACATCTATATCGTAGAAGTATGTTCAGTACCTATAAACAAAGCAAGATTGAAGAACATCTATTCATGGGAAACAAGACGATTTCCAAGATTGTCGGCCATGGAAGTGTCGCCCTGAAATCTACTTCCAGAAAAGAAATCAAACTCGAAAATGTGAAGCACGTGCCAGACATGAGGATAAACCTAATTTCTTGGACTAAGATGAACAAGGCTGGATTTGCCATCAACTTTGAGTCCAACAAGTTGATCCTCAGAAAATTTGGGGTGTATTTGGGTACGAGTTTTGTTAAGGAAGATATGATCAAAATATTTGTTGAGATAGTTCTTCCTAAGAAAAATAGTAGTTCTAGTTCTAATAATGCTTCGGCTTCTATTGTAATCGAGAATGTTTCGAACATTAATAATATTATGTTGCTTATTTGCTTTATTCTTTTAATATTTGACATGAAAGATTAAGAAATGTAAACAATAAATCAATTCAAAGATTACTGAACATGAATCCGATTCCAAAGTTCAAAATAAGCACAGAAAAATGCAAGTGTGCATACATGCCAAACTCACAAAAACACTCTCACCCCAAGTCGAAAGAACTACCAAACTTCTGAGTTTAATGCACACATATTTGTGTGGTATAAAATATCTACCAACTAGAGGTGGTAAAAAGTACTTTGTGACATTCATAGATGATCACACAAAATATTATGTATATTTGTTGCATAACAAAGACAAAGTTTTGGAGAAATTCAAAGATTATAAACGCGAAGTTGAAAATCAACTAAATAAAAGGGAAGATAGCTTAACTACAATACATTTTTGTAAAAATGACTAGAACCATACAAATCTTTTTTTTATTACTTGCATTTTTTAAATGCCCAGCGTACCCTTCTATTACGTTGTGAAAAAACGTATTTACCGGAATGCCATTCGCCACGTAGGAATTCGCTGAAGTGTATTAATGAGAGGACTTATGGTTACGTTTCGGCTGAGTTACTGAAACCTGCTGAGTTAAGAGACATTAGCTAACTTACGGGCATAAGTTACCGGCTCGTGACGACTTACTTACAAAAGCTGGCCGAGTTAAGAGAAATTAGCTGACTTACGCGCATAAGTCACCCGGCCGTGACGACTTACTTACAAAAACTGGCTGATTTATTTTTAAAAGGCTGACTTACGGTCATAAGTCAACTTACGTAATGGCTGACATACGAGAATACGGCTGACTTACGCTTTTTTGCTGACTTATATACTTTTGTTACAGCTGACTTATACTTCAGCGTGATGACTTGTTGAAAATTGTACTGAGTTATACTTAGAGATGCCTGAGTTATGTTTCGCAAGCTGATTAATTGCAGTTGACTATGTTATACTTATTGGATCTTAACACGCTGAGATACCTCTGCTCAGCCGTCAAGAGCTGGATTAACATTCAACTCATCGTGTTTACGACTGACCTACTAGCGAAAGATTATTTACTAGAATAGCATTCATTTCACCGCTGATTTAGTTGACGACAGGGCTGACTTATGGTTTCCCAGCATATTACGACTG
>OVBE01006727.1:0-19421 GCA_900406425.1 Iberis pinnata | reverse complement strand
TAAGACATGGCTTGTAGAAAATGCAATTAGTGAAATCAACATCAATAATTACGATCCTATGTGTTTGCCTTGTAATATTTTTATATCTCTCTCTGTTTATTGTTTTTATTCTTTCTTATAACTAAAAGGTTTTTGATCAGATAATGTTATATGGTTTCGTCCTAATTGTTATTTTTGTGATACTTGGTTGATTTTTTGGAGTTGAGCTAACAATATTTGGTCTGGTTTCAGCGTTAGCGAAGATCCAATCGAGTGATCCTGTATGGTACTTTTTCTCTCGAAAGGAGTACAAATCTGTGAACAAGAAGGGAAGGAAGAGAAGTACAAATTTTGGGTATTGGAAAGTTACTGGTGAAGATCGTAAAATCGAAGATAAGAGAGGAAATGGAGTAGAGATTGGGATTAAGAAGACACTTGTGTATCATCAAGGTAGGTTTCCTAAAGGAGTTCGAACTTCTTGGGTTATGCATGAGTATGACATCACTTGCTTGCCTCATCATCAGGTAACAATCTCTCACCAGCCAAATTTCATTAGTCATGTTCTTTGTATGGTATAAGTTTAGTTCTAGATTAAGTCTCATAACCTTCTAAATCTTGAAAAAAAGGATTGGTGTTTGACTCAATAATGAATGGAATCTGTTTCTCTTATATGCATGGTATGAGTTTAGTTTAAGAGATGTACAAATTTTAGTCTCATAATCGCAAAAAAGAAGAAGACTCACCGATGAATAATTTAGTAGTTATCTTCGGGTTTGCTTTTCACAAAAATGACTTACAATATATGGTGTGGATATAGTTTTAAAGATGAACGGATCTAAGTCTTAGAACCTCTTAATCATATATATAAAAAAAAAGAATAATAGAATTTTGGTATTTGACCCAATAGTGAAATGGCTTAATAGTTAATTCGGATTCGATATACGTTAGGAAGAATATGATTTTCAAAGAAATATGATTTTGGTGTTTGACTCATCTTTCTGGTGATCTAATTGTTAGTTGTAATATACAATGGTTTGATACCTCTAGGTATTGTATGGTTCTTGAACTGGCTTTAATGTTTTCATTTCTTCTTACAACTAAACTTGTCTTGTTCTTGTAATGATTTTTGTTTATGATTTATTTTGTATGAATTATATGTGTATGTGTTCAAGAACTTATGTTTGTGTACCTTTTGGGATTTTGTTCAGAGGAACTATGTTATCTGCCAAGTAATGTATAAAGGTGAAGATGGAGACATCTTATCTGGTGGTAATAACTCGAGCGGGCCAAGTCACTCTTTGGTCTCTGATTTGAACAATGTCACACCCATTAGCACGCAGTCCGAAGTAAGTAATGAGTTTCTGAGAGTTTCTTATTAATGTAAACAAACTAGTCTCTGATCTACTTGTTTTCTTTACACATTTTCAGGATAACGAGTCAAGTGAAGAACATATCTATGATTTGTTTGTAAATGATTTGATAATACCAATGAATGAACAAGAGGATCTTTCTCTATGGGATGCATTTGATTCAAACACATTGTTAAGAGACCAAACCGATGATGAGTTTGTTGGTCATGGTCATGTTAATAGAGATCAAGATCAGTTTATAGTAAGAGCTATGTATGAGGATCGACACTATTATAGGCCAAGGCAACCTTTAACAGGGATCATTCTTGATAGTAGTAGTTGTAATGATAGTGATGCTGAATCCATTTCTATTAAGGTATATAGAGCTTTTCGCTTTATAAAATATCATGGAAACAATTTGTATGCTCAACTTTTCATTTTCAATATGATAGAGTTATTACCAAGGAGCATCAAGTTCCAATGAAGACTTTTCGAGCTGTGAAAATGGGACTTTCATGAAACTTTCCAGCCGTAAAAAGACACGGAAATCTCAATTCGGGCGGCGCATTATATCATCTAAACAAGAGGTTTTCGAATTGTTTTTCTTTTCTTTTAAAATTTGGACCACAACATGTCAGTCCACTAGCCAGTTCCTATACTATTGCATAGGTGCAAAGACTCTCGATCCATATGGACTTATAAATACCATCTTTCTTGTTTTCGAGTTTGTGGGTACTTGCATCTCATAATCACACACATAAGTGTTAATTCTTTTATAGGTGAACCAAGGAGACATTGATGCATCAATGGAGAAAGAGTCATTTATGGTGATAAAACACAAGAATCCACCATATATTTATCTTATGAACATGATCATAGGTCTCATCCTTTTAATGTCTCTCATTTGCAACATCATATCCGCTATGCTGACCGTTAAAACTTGAAGTTATTGATGAAAGTTGATGTCCAAAGAGACAAAGCTAGCACTTGTCTTTTGTTTTGCTTAATTTGTGTCCTTTTGAATGTGTTACTACTTGTATGCGTGTGTGTGTGTGAACAAGAAACATAATTGCTCTATCTGTGTTGTATTTTATATATGTTTCTTGTATCAAAAATATTAAGACAATTTATATCGATAATGTTACTTCAGTGTAAGGATAAGCAAGCTAAGTGTGTCCCAAGATACTACATTTTATCTTTATGAAAATATCATCATAGGTTATGTTGGTGGTCAGATTTGATAGTGGGAACATAACGAGCAATTAGTTAACAATAAAGTACAATGTATGTGCACATATAATAGTTGAGAGATTATTGCACATCTCCATCATCTAAAGATTCTAATTCTAATTTAACATTTGTGTAGCACATGAGCTCCAATATGTTAAATCTGCCGAAATACTCATCATTCACATCTTCTTCATATATAAATATGTTAATAAAACATTTATAATTGTAGTTGATATTTTTATTACGAGTTATTTCATAAATTTTAGGAGAAAATGACATTCACTTATTATGACGTTAGTATTGGGTTTATCGTACCAACGTCAATGTTATAATTATGTTGCTTAAGTTAATTTTACGGACTTATGTATATAAGCTAATTCATAGCTTCGATCAATACAAAATAACCTATTTTCAATCTCTCTAAAGTTTGACATTGTATCAGAGCCACCAACCTAAACTACTACATAGGTTGCTGTTCAAAATTCGTTTTTTTTTCTACTTCAATTTGTTATCGATGGCTGACACTACGTAACTCCCTCGACGAACAATCTCTCCTTATGATTTTACTTCCGAAGATAAATGATAAAAAAGAATTTGCTAACTCTATGTCTAAACAAATACTAAAGTCTACTTATGTCATTGTAACACTTAAGGTTCAATCCAATTCAGGAGAATCAACACACTAGTCCTATGAGAATCATGTCTAGTCTACAATATTAAAATTTGATTTATTTTGAAACACTTAATCATGCATAATTCCAAAAGTCAACAAAATTCAACAATATAAAAGTCAACTAAATAAAGCAAAAGTCAACAAAAGATTAAAGTGTAAATCAAGATTAAAAAGCCTAAACAAATGGGCAAATGTTATTGACTTGGGTGATCAAATGGTATCTCATGATGCTTTATACTCACATTCCATGGTAATCCTTGGTCTAAGATTCCTTTAATTAGACTAATCCACTCTCATGACACTAATTCTTTTCCTAATAATGCAACTAAAACAATCTCTTGGATAGTTACACAATCAAAAAGCCTTAAATTCTAATCCATGATCAACCACTAAACTAACTAACACAATCTCTTGGTTAGGCATCATTTAGCATTCAATAGTTGGTTCAAACATTTCATCGAACACCTTTTGGGTAATAAAATACCTATGATGTAAACTTGAATGGCCAAGATAAATCTAGCATTAAGAACACCTAATGAATGAGGATATAAGATATCTAAGCCCTAAACATCAAGATCAACCATCTAATCACCTTAATCCACCTAACCCATTTCCTTAGTAAAGAACTACTCACTAATCATTAAAAAAACACAAAATCCAAGATTAGATATGTGTTGGATCATGATTAAAAGTAGATTTGAGAAGAAAATAAGCAACCAAAACAAGAAATCAAACTCAAATAAGCATAAAATTCAAAAGGTGAATACATAGTTCTTAAGAGAAAAAGAGATTAAAATAAGATAAAACATAAGATCCTTAAAAATTAGGTAAAAAAGCTTAAATAGTATTCATTAATGTCTCTTGGGTCCCAAGACATTTGGGTTAACCCACTTGAACATTGAGTAAAACATTGAGAAAATGTTGACTTTTTTGATTCTATAACCCTATAGCAGTTTGTGTAAATCGCTATGCTCAAAAGAAAATTCCAGGGAGCCATAGCAGTCATTTGTAGCGGTTTGAGCAAACCGCTACACTCTTCTGTGGCTTCTGCTCGTATGCTTCTAGACATACCTTCAGTGCAGGGTCCACAACTCTCTCACCTTTGAAGATATGATGGCGTGCAATAGCTCTTTAGAAATCTGACTCAAAGGGCTATAACTTTGATGAAATAGTCTTCTCCTGAATCGCAACGAAAGTTGGTGTAAAAGATGCATATTTGGAATGGACATTTTGGAGCTTCGAATCTAGCGGACCACAACTTTTCCGGCTCATATCTTGCAATTCTCTGGAGCGTTTAAGGTGATTTTTGGCTTGTTGGAAATCTTGAATTCATGGATACAATATCCTTTAGTATGCCATGATGAAACTTCCATTGCAGTATCTCCAGATCACTTGATCTTTAAGGCATGTTGGTTTGATCATCTTTTAAGTTCATTTTTAGCTCTTCTGCATCTAATTGATCCTTCTTTTGATTCCACTCACATTTAACACATGAAATATGGAATTATATGCAAATGCAACCTATATGGATCTATATGCAAGCTAAACAACCTAAAATGCAATAGAAATCGATGTCAAAAAGCCTTAAAAAACCTAATATATCAACTCCCCCAAACTTATCATTTGCTTGTCCTCAAGCAAAAACAAATGCAAGTAAGAAAAAGAGGTTTGAAGGTGGAAGCCTCAAAACCAAAAGATTAAGCCAAAGCCTAGTGAACTAACATCTAAAACATGATACATCATCAATCCCAAACTAATATCTCTACTCATTAAATCATTCAAGCATTCTCACTATCCATTCTATTACTAAAGTCAAGCGATCCACCTGTCTAGTCCAAGTTCTCTTCCTACATTCAAATTATTTTTTTAAGTGAAGCATGCTCGAATAGTAACTTGAAGGTTTCAATTGGTGAGGTCGAAAGGGGATTCCAATGCATCAAGAGAAGGTTCACACTCAATCTTTGGGTTACCACTCAAAAGAGAGTGATTGAATTAGCAAAATCAAAACGAGACAAAGGGCAATGGGGGATACAATCTCTCAACTTCCATTTCTAATCATTCCCCAAAACCAAGTCTTATTCTACCCATTCTTAAATGATTATAACCATTCTTTTTAAATTTAAACCTCCCAAACCAACCATCTTTTCTTATTTTTCTTAGGCTTTCATTATTTCTCCACTAAATTTATCATACTTCCCCATGTACTACATCAATTTTCATTAGCTCTTTTGTAATCATTTAATTACTTAGGCTAATCTTTTTTTTTTTTTTTTAATATATATTGCATTTTTTTTTTCCTAGCCTTCTTTTCATTCAACTTAGAGTTTTTTACTTAGGGGCTTCTTAACATTTTTCTTTCTAATCTAGTGGAGACTTGTCATTCTTTCTTAAACTCATCATTCCCTATCTTTTTCTTACTTCCCCAAACATCTTCTTTCGAAGCGTAAACCATCAAACTACCTCTACCCTTATCTCTTTAGAGAAAGAATTAGAACTATTTCTATGGCTAAAACCCCAAAACTATAAAGAACTTTCCAACACCCAACGTTTCCATTCTTAACTACCCTTCCTAAATGCTAGATGATATAATCAATCTAGCTAAATGGAAGCTTGTTAATTGTAGCCCTTTATACTCTTGAGTTTTTGCCGATCAATCACTAAAGGAGATAAAATCACAAGTGTTTTGGTATTGGGTTTTACGGTGGAGAGAGATAACATTCTAAAAATGAGAATGACCGGTTTAGCCACAAGTGTTTAGGCTTTAGGGTGAGTAAAACTTTTTTAAAATGATTAAGCCTTGAAACACACCAAGATATCTATTAAGCAAGCTAATTAGTAATCCAAATTAAGTCTACATAGTTATGAAGAATACCTAGAACTAACAAGCTTCGAGACTTTACCAATAGATTTTCAAATTTCAAGATCCAATACATGAACTTCAAGACTTTTTAAGACTACTAGAATGCTCAATCCAACATATCACACTTGAAATGCTAATTCAAAAGGCTAGTGATATCACTCGATTTTAATGCTTTTTAGTGGGTATTTATACTTGCTATTTGGCATTATCCGAGTGTTTTCCTTGTATTTTTGGAATATTTTCAGGATTGTAGATGTTTGGGACGTTCTGGAGCAAAAAGATGAATTTGTGCAGAAAATGTATGCAAATTGGCATATGCAGATGCATAATCCGGCATAAGGGTCAAAAGTTTACCAGTGCTTGAAGATGTTCCCGTGGATGGATTGAGCAGAAATTTTGACACAAGATAGCCACGTGAATTAGCTTCCATATAAAAGTGGTTTGAGATCAATCCATTGGAGCAATCAAAAGTTATTGCGATTTTACGGAAGACTGATCAAGATGTCTCGCAGAAGAAGCATGTGCATAGTGTGAATAAGAGATCAATCGATCCAAACCTCCTGGAAACTTACGTAAATATATATCGATCGATCTGGTTTTGGATCGATCGATCCAAAAATCCGTTTTGCATATTTTTTGCACGGAAATTATATTTTGCCAAGTTTTTGCACGGAAGGTCCCCAGAAGATTTATTTTTCTCCAGATTTCGTTTTCCCCCTATAAATAGGAGGTTGAGACTTATTTTTAGGTTAACCTTTATTCTACCTATTTTTGTACATAATTTTCAACGTTGTAGTTTTTCTTTTTCTCTGAGGGAGACGAGATCCAAACCTTGAACTTCTTTTGGAGAAGATTACTGAACGCTCTTCTATTTATTTTATGCAATTGTTTTCTTTTACTATTGAATCTATGATCCTTGTTTCTTTTAACATGCTTGAATAGTTTCATAGTTAGGTTTTGGGGTTTCCTAGGGAAAACATAATTTGATAGTTAGGGTTTAACATAAAGGATTGAATTGTTAGGTTCTTAGTCTAGATCTATTCTTAATGCTTGAATTAAACTGGTCATATAGTTCATTGATATTAGGTTGATAAACACAAAAGAATTTGTTTTAGAGATTTGACCTAGTCTAGATGAATAAGTGTCTATGCTTGCGGGAGTATTGTCTTTGATGCTTATGAACATATCGAATCTGAAATCATTGCATAATTGAATTTTTTAAATACGGCGGGAGTTTGTATTTAGTAATTCGATTGTAGGGATCTAATACTTCGGGAGGAGATGAGTCTATTATTGTCTTTTGAGTTGAGAACTATTTTCAAAATAAATCCTGCATGTTAACCTGAACTTCAAACCTGAATACCTGTGGAGTTTCCTAATGCCTGACGCTTTAGTTTATTGATTTACATCCTCTTTTAATTTATGCTTTAAACTCTGCTACGAACACCCTTTTATTCCGTCTTAGCTAGAATCAAAATTTAACTGAAACCCGTACTGTCTTCTCTATGTGGAATTCGACCATTTACTATACTACAAAGATTTGTTCTCTGCAGTGTAGTTTTAGAAAATAAAACTTGAACCTATCAGATTTTTGGCGCCGTTGCCGGGGACCAACACAATTGCCTTTTAAGTTTTCTTTAGAGTCTAGTCTAAGATCTTACTTTTTCTCTTATTTTTATTTTATTTTGTTTTTTTATAGGTGATGGCAATGGATTACAATGATTGGCTACATGAGCAGGAGGACACATTCGAAGAGAACATTCAAGATGAGGAGGAACAATTTGCTGAGAACGTGCTTACACCAGAACAAAAAGTAGAGTTGTATCATGTTCAAAAAGAGTATCCAACACTGCCAAGGAGAGTTATAGCTGAGTTTCTTAGCTAAACATCCTTTCAAAACGAGCATCACTTGAAGGAAGAAATCTTACACGTGAAGAAATCAAGTTAGCTGAAAAACTTGAAGAGGTAATATATTGGGTTCCACCAAGCTAACTAAAAGGTATATTTTAGTTTAACTCTGAATTTCATGATTATGAAGTATGTCACATGCCTAGCATTGAAGATATAACTTCTAGTTTGGATACACCCATGATTGTTGATGAATGTTATGATTTGATATGTGAGTCTCAAACACTAGATACTATAAGGTTTGAAACACTTACTAGGAATTATGATGGAATATGTTATGGCATTCATGATCTCAAGTTAAGGTTTTCAATGCATGATGCTAGTCTACTTCTTAAAAAGTTTTGCCTAGGAGATGTGCTTGATGTAGATAAGATCTTGAGTGATTTAGAAAATCCTAAGGCTGAGATGAACTTTAGAAGTGAGAATGATGTATTTTACATGATTGATGGTGATGAAGTTGACTATTTTGTGTTAAATTCGTTTAAACCGGAAGTTGATTTTATTTTTCCATCTAATGCATTTGATTTTCATGAGCCTCTAGTAATCAAGGAGCAATTCACAATATATGCTACATATGTAGTCAGCTTCTTTGATGAGATTTATGTCTTTTTGCCATGGGCAACATTGTGTTTCTCTGTGCATATGTTCTATTGCACTAACAGGAGAAGGACTAAAGGTGCATTAGCTCAGCCATTTGATTCTCATGATTAGCACATTGTGCTCCATAGTCAAGCTAACGACTTTAAACAAGTGTTGAGTGGGAGGCAACCCACTATTTGGTGTCTTTGATTCGTTGTTTTTGGTTTTGAGTCAGTCCCATTTTAGTTTACTAACTTATTAATTTTTAGTTGTAAGTTCAAAGTGTTTCAAGAAAGTTCAGAAAGAGAAGAACTGGTTGAAGGTTAAGATCGATCGATCCGTCTATGGATTGATCGATCCCTGAGGATGATCATTTGCACAAAATGAGAGATTGATCGATCTGTCTATGGATCGATCGATCCATCGACAATCAGGGAGTACCGATGAATTAGATCGATCGATCCAAACGACTAGGAGCTTTCCGTAAAATTAGATCGATCGATCCGTCTATAGATTGATCGATCCGAATGACTAGGAGCTTTATGTAAAATTAGATCAATCGATCCGTCTATGGATCGATCGATCCTTCGATGTTCAGAAACGGTAAGTTCTCCTTCTCAGGTAAGTTCCGGAATTTGAATTCATGTCTTTGATTTTTCTTTATTCTGGTCTTATTCCTTCTGTTGGATTTATTTTCACACAGGGACGGTGTGATTTATATGTGGGGGAGGGATTATAGCTACTAACCGTGTTTTGTGTCTTTTTGATGTTTTATCATTTTGGTGAAAATTTTCAAAAATTTTCGTTTTGATTTTGTCGAGTCAAGTCGAGTCGAAGGAATAATGACCAGAATCTATGATGACTACTAACCCGATGTAAGTTTGATATCATTCTCTACTTGATTACTGACTTAGATTAACTGCTGCACTTAGGAGTGGAACCCCATTGACTGATTTCTATGCTTTTGAAAGTTCCGGTCTTTTGGATTGTTAATGATTTGATGCTAGCTTTATTTGGATATGACTTAAATTAGACCGTAATTTTATTGCTTATGGTGTTGGTTATACTTTGAAAGATGGGTATTTTGCTCTTCAGTTCTCTGTAAAACCGACAAGTTCTTTCAGTATGATCCGTATCCTTTCTCTCCCTCCTTTCAGAAAACTGGTTTATAAAAAGTGTTGAAAGCGTGATCTAGAAGTCCGTAGTCATTTTCGGGATTTTTAAAAAGTAGTAAGAAAAAAATATATAGAAAATAAAAACGCAGAAAAGGGCAAATCTTTCGAGAAAAAAACGCAGACTAGTGCGATTCATTCAAAAAGAAGTGAGAAAGGGGAAAAAGGGTCAGGATTAGAAGTCGTTGGATGCTCTGTTAGGTATGGACGCTTTGATAGAAAAGATACTTTAGCGGGCATTGATCGATACCCCATAGGGAAGAACGCCCAATTGAACTTAGTTGAATGTAGAGAGCTGGCTGAAATAATTTGATAGTTTGATTGATTTGAGATTTAGAGTAAAAGTATGTCATTGGTTATGTGGTGGTAAACAGTTAATTTGCAGTGGTTGTTTAGGATTGGTATCTTGTGATTTTTGATGTTTGAGCTTGGGTTGCTGAGATTATGAGAGTTCCTGTGTGGTCCTTTTCAAACCTCTTCTTCAGATATGATTTTTGCTTTATTTGAGGACAAGCAAAGATCTAAGTCTGGGGGATTTGATATCACTCGATTTTAATGCTTTTTAGTGGGTATTTATACTTGCTATTTGGCATTATCCGAGTGTTTTCCTTGTAGTTTTGGAATATTTTCAGGATTTTAGATGTTTGGGATGTTCTTGAGCAAAAAGATGAATTTGTGCACAAAATGGATACAAATTGGCATATGCAGATGCAGAATTCGGTAGAAGGGTCAAAAGTTTACCAATTCTTGATGATGTTACCGTGGATGGATTGAGCTGAAATTTTGACAAAAGATAGTCACGTGATTTAGCTTTCATATGGAAGTGGTTTGAGGTCAATCCATTGGAGCAATCAAAAGTTATGGCGCTTTTGTTGAAGGCTGGTCAGCTAGAACTTAAACTTTACAAGGCATCATTATCATTGGGTTCCTATGCGAATAATCCAACCTCAAATAAGGCTAGATTTTACCTAGAATATGCACGAATGAAACTAGATGCAATATTTTTGAAGATTTTTGAAATTTTTTAATTTTTTTTTGGGTTTTTGTAAACATTAACTATTCATAATGCAAAATGCATGATAAGACCAAAAATCGTAACAATGTGAGATATGGTCCCTCCCCTAAACTTAAATCACATAGTCCCTGTGTGAAAATAAGTCCGGAATGGGGATCGAAAATAAGAAAGAAAATGAAATGATGAATATGTACAATGGTGTTAATGTGGTATCTCAATAAAAGTAGATGTTAGGATGATCATTTGAACCACTTGAGCATTTTGAAGATGTCTTATCTTGTATCTCTACCACCTTTGAAACAACTCCAACCTGGTTCTTTTCAACACTAAAGCAATTCCAAGAGTCAAAATACCCAAATAAACACTAAAACATAGAAAGAAACTTGAATTAAAAGATATATACAAAGGATAACATGAGACTTCCTTCCAAGTGAGCTTGTTTTAAGTCTCTAAGCTTGACTATCCTTTTTGAATCAAGCTTGAGAGGGATCCGGAGGGATTGTAGGACCTCCTTTGCCAACTAAATTCATGTCATTCCATCTAGAGCTTTGTATTCCTTCTCTTCACCTTGAAACTAGTCTTACCATTGCTATCTTCTTCGAGGCTCTCAATAGAAAGAGCATCTCTTGTTTTCACCCAATAGTCTTGTCCATCAATTATGGTTTCTTCTTTGTTCCCTTGATGTCATACCTTTGAGTATGATTTTTTCCGAGATGAAGATCAATCCTCCCTTTCTTCACATCAATCTTTGCTCCAGAAGTGGCTAAGAAAGGCTTTCCTAGAATGAGAGGATCTTTGGGTTCTTCTTTCCTATCAATGAAAACAAAATCTGTGAGTACCGTTTCATCTCCTATCTTCACCGGAATGTCTTCTAAAAATCCAACCGGATTTTTAACGGACCTATCCGCGAGCATCAAGGAGATCCCACAAGGTTTGAAAGAGGAATGAACAAGCTTCTTTGCTACTGAATGTGGCATAAGACTCACACTTGTTCCAAGGTCACATAAGCTCTTCTCAAACTTAAAAGGTCCCAAAGTACAAGAAAGAGTGAAACTTCCCGGATCTTCAAGCTCTTTAGGGTTTATTTCCTTTGGGTTTTTATTCTTTGCATCAAGCTGATGTGTAAGCTTCACCATTCCTTCCAAAGTCTTTAGCTTCTTTTTGATTGCATCCTTCAAGAACTTTCTATTTTTAGGGTTTGCCAAGAATTCTTCAATGTTTGGCATTCCTTTTTCCACCTCCTTCATATTATCTTCAAATTGAGTCCTATACTTCTCAATCAATTATTTCCTGAACCTACCCAGAAATGAAAGTTTTGGCTCATAAGGTGGAGGTTCAAACACCAATACCTTGAATGTAGAATTTTTCTTCTCATTTGAAGCTCTTCATTTCCCTTTAGCATTCTCAAACATTTCTTTTGTCTCTAAAGTGTCCTCTTTGGAGTTAATATCATTCTCAATGGGAATAATCACCCTCCCAACTTGTTTATGATTGTCATCAAGAAGAATATGAGATAGTAACTCATGATTAATCCTTAGAGAGATAGCATTCACATACTCTTTGTGGTTTGAATGTGAACTTCCAGGAAGTTGTCCCATTGGTCTTTTTGAGGAGTAAGCAAGTTGAGGTACTTGATTGTCGAGGACTTTTAGATGAGGATAGACATCATCAAAATTTGACACTTTATTGTCTAAAGCTTTCAAATGAGAAGTCATGCTTTCAATTTTGGTATGGAGATCATCGGTCTTTGCATGAATGTCCTTCTTGAAAACTCAAAACTCAATTGCATTCTTCCCTTGAACGTCTAAGAGTTGTCACAACAATTGATTTGTTTGATCACTAGAGTTGGAGGTTTAAGAACTTCCTTGAGGTTGTTATTGTTGATTGGTTGGAGGATTGAAGAAACCTTGAGGTTGGTTGGAGAAGAATTGTGGTTGGGGTTGATATCCACATTGGTTAATGAATTGAGGCTTAGGTTGAAAACCTCCTTGTTGTTGTGACTTTTGATGATAATTGTTGTAGCCTTGATTGCAACCTTGATTCCCAACATAAGCAATCTCTTCTTGAGTTATCTCCTCATATTGAATATTCTCTTCATGGTCACCAAAAAAGTTGACAGCTCTTTGTTGGGCAAGTATGAACTTATCCAACTTTTCTTCAAGTGATTGAATATCTTTCTTGTAGCTAGCATTGCTACCACTATCCCTAGCCATGTGATCATAAACTTCACCATAATTACTATCACTTTGAGCAATATTCTCAACAAGTTTCATTCCATACTCTTCGGTTTGGCTAAAAAAGTTTCCGTGGCTAGCGGTATCCAACATCATGCGATATTTCGGAAGAAGACCTCAATAGAGAGTACTAAGGAGACTCTCATTGGAGAAACCATGGTGTGGGCATTGTAGAGTGTAGCTTTTGAACCTTTCCCAAGCTTCATTAAATGATTTGTTACCCTTTTTCATAAAATCGGAGATCTCATACCTAAGTCCCGCGGTTCTTGTTGTAGAGAAGAACTTAGAGAGAAATGCTTTCTTGCAAGTTTCCCAAGTTTCTATCGAGGCCTTAGGTAAATTCTTCTCCCATGTACGAGCCTTATCTCCCAAATAGAATGGGAACAATCTTAACTTGAATGCATCTTCGATGACTCCATTAATCTTCACCATGCTACACAACATACCGAAATTGTCCAAGTGGTCAAGAGGATCTTCTATAAGTAGACCATGGAACTTTGAGTTTTGTACCATGTTGATCAAGTTGGACTTGATCTCGAAGTTGTTGTTGGAAATTGGTGGAGCACGAATGCCGGCATGATGCTCATGAGCATTAGGTGCGTCATTGGCTGCAATTGTCCTTGCTTGTTGCTCCATCTACAAATATTAACACCTAAGAATGCACAAGAAAAGCAAGTAGAGAGATTAGTAACGTAATATAGAAAAGGATTAGTCCCATAAAAATTCAAAGTCCTAATGGCTAATTGAATTCCCGAATTGGCAACAACGCCAATTTGATAAACAAGAATTTGCTAACTTTATATCTAAGCAAATACTTAAGTCTACTTATGTCATTGTAACACTTAAGTATCAATCCAATTCAGGAGAATCAACACACTAGTCCTATGAGAATCATGTATAGTCTAAGCTATTAAGATTTGATTCATTTTGAAACACTTAATCATGCATAATTCCAAAAAGTCAACAAAAGTCAACAATATAAAAGTCAACTAGATTAAGCAAAAGTCAACAAAAGATTAAAATGTAAATCAAGATTAAAAATCCTAAACAAATGGGAAAAGGTTATTGACTTGGGTATTCAAATGGTATCTCATGATGCTTTATACTTATATTCCATGCTAATCCTTGATCTAAGATTCTCTTAATTAGACTAATCCACTCTCATGGCACTATTCTTTTCCTAATAATGCAACTAAAACAATCTCTTGGATAATTACACAATCAAAAAGCCTTAAGTTTTAATCCATGATCAACCACTAAACTAACTAACACAATCTCTTGGTTAGACATCATTTAGCATTCAATAGTTGGTTCAAGCATTTCATCGAACACCTTTCGAGCAATAAAACACCTATGATCTAAAATTGAATGGCCAAGACAAATCTAGCATTAAGAACACCTAACGAATGAGGATATAAGATATCTAAGCCCTAAACATCAAGATCAACCATCTAATCACCCTTATCTATCTAACCCATTTGCTTAGTAAAGAACTACTCACTAATCATTGAAAAACACAAAATCCAATATTAGATATGTGTTGAATCATGATTAGAAGTATATTTGAGAAAAAAGGCAATCAAAGCAAGAAATTAAACTCAAATAAGCATAAGATTCAAAAGATGATTACAAAGTTCTTAAGAGAAAAGAGATTAAAAATAAGATAAAGCATAAGATCCCTAAAAAATTAGGTAAAATGCTTAAATAGTATTCATTGTTGTCTCTTGGGTTAACCCAAAACATTTGGGTTAAGCCACTTAAAAATTGAGTAAAACATTGAGAAAATGTTGACTTTTTGGATTCTATGACCCTATAGCGGTTTGTGGTAGTAAACCGCTATGCTCAAAAGACAATTCCAGGGAGCATAGCGGTCATTTGTAGCGGGTTGGGAAAACCGCTAAACTCTTCTGTGGCTTCTGCTCCGAATGCTGCTAGACACACCTTCAATGCGGGGTCCATAACTTTCTCACATTTGAAGCTATGATGGCCTGCAATATCTATTTGGAAAGTTGACTCAACGTGATATAACTTTGATGAAATAGTCTTCTCCTGAATCGCATTGGAATTTTATGTAAGAGATGCATCTTTGGGATGGACATTTTGGAGCTTCGAATCTAGCGGACCACAACTTTTCCAGCTCATATCTTGCAATTCTCTGGAGTGTTTAAGGTGATTTTTGGCTTGTTGGAAATCTTGAATTCATGGATACAATATCCTTGAAGATGCCATGGTGAAATTTCCATTACAATATCTTCAAATCACTTGATCTTTAAGGCATGTTTTTTTTATCCTCTTTTATGTTCCTTTTTTAGCTCTTTTGCATCCAATTGATTATTCTTTTGATTCCACTCACATTCAACACTTGAAATATGGAATTATATGAAAATGCAACCTATATGGATCTAAATGCAAGCTTAACAACCTAGAATGCAATAGAAATCAATGTCAAAAAGTCTTAAGAACCTAATATATCAATAATCCCGAAGTTCTTGTTTTGAAACCGTTGTTCAAAGGTCCTAACTACGATGAATGTGCCACAAAATTTCTTCATGCTCTAAAAGCACGATAGTATTTCAGTGTGGATGATACTATTCCACAACCAAATGAAACTTCACCATACTTTGAAGATTGGATCGCAAATAACGCGCTTGTTGTCTCTTGGATGAATCTTACAATTGATTATACACTTTCTTCTTCTACGTATCACTTCGATGATGAACATCAGTTATGGAATCTCATTAAAAATCGGTTTGGTGTCAAAAACGGACAGCACGTTCAAAGACTGGAGACCGATCTTGCAAATTTTTGTCAAAAGGGATTGGCCATTGAATCATACTACGGTCAACTTACACAACTTTGGCAAATTCTCTCTGTTTATCAACAGGAAAAAACAATGGAAGAAGTTCGTAAAGAACGCCAAGAGGATAAGTTACATCAATTTTTAATGAGACTAGATGACATACTTTACGGACTAGTGAAATCTGCTCTTCTTTCTCCGATTCCTTTGCTGAGCCTTGAAGAAGCTTATAGTGCATTGATTCAAGATGAATTATCGAAACTTCATGGACGCTTACAAGAAGATGAAACTGAAGGAGTTAGCTTTGTTGTTCAAGTTGTTAATTCAGTCTCGCAACATAACAAAAACAGAGCAATTACTGTAAAATGCACAAATTATGGGAGACAAGGACATTCAGCCGGAACTGCTTCAAAATGATAGGGTACCCACCTTGGTATAAAGACAAGCCTTCACGTCGACAAGGTTCCAGATTATCACTTCTCAATTCTAACAATCGCAACTCCGGACACGCGACAAGATTTCAATCAAAAGGTTTTTTTCTCGGGCTTATAATGTCACTGCCTTTCACACTGCTGCAGCTTTACCTTCCTTTCAACATCCTTTTACTTCAGATGAAAAAATCAAAATAAGTGGTCTTAGCAATGAACAATGGCAAAATCTTGTTCACTTACTTGATGCAAAACCGCCTTCTCATTCATCGGGTAAGTCCTCTCTTGAATCGTGGATTTTTGATTCAGGAGATTCGAATCACATAACTGGTTCTATTGACTTCTTAGATCATGTATGTGATATGCAACCGATTTTATTTAAGCTCCCCAACTATCATTTTACTTCCTCTACTAAACATGGTTCTGTTACTCTTGGAGATTCTTTAACTATGCAGAATGTTTATTATGTCTCCGGTCTTCGTTGTCATCTTATTTATGTCTCACACCTCACCCGAGACAGCAAGTGTGTGGCAGATGCGGTTAACGCTGTAGGAAGTGATTCCACTGCTCTATGGCATCGACGGTTTTTGTCACCCTTCTTCTCAAGCCTTGGAAATGTTGAAGCTTCCTAATTTTCATTGCAATTTGTTTGATTCCAAATCTTGCAATATTTTTGTTCGTGCTAAACACACACGAGATTCTTTTTCAATAAGTCCTACTAAGACAACTTGTGCATTTGATTTGATTCATTGCAATATTTGGGGGGTCCATATCGGACGAATTCTATATGCGATTTGTGGTATATTTTTATGCTAGTAGATGACTTTTCTCGGGCTATTTGGATTTACCTCCTTCCATCGAAACAACAAGCTTCGTCTCATCTCAAAAAATTTATGCAACTTGTAGAGAGAGAATTTTTTTAAAAAGTTAAAACGGTTCGAAGTGACAACATATCATAATTTATTTGTCTTAAGAACTACTTTGCTCAGCACAACATTTTTCATTAAACTTCATGTGTCGGGACTCCTTAAGAGAACGACCAAGTAGAATGAAAACACCACCACATATTAAATGTTGCTCGAGCAATGTTGTTTCAAGCCTCACTTCCAACTAAATTTTGGAGCTATTGTACTTTAACAGCTAGTGACTTGATACACTGCACTCACACGATTACTCAACGACAAGAGTCCATTCAAAGTAATATATAATCTTCCTTGTCTCTCATCTTCGTGTTTTTGGATGCGTTTGCTACACACATAGCCAGAAGCACGACGGAGACAAGTTGATACACTCAGGTTTTAATCCAAAATATATTAACTGCAAGTGCACAGCAAATGCAGTAGTATAAGAGGGATCGAATCCACAAAGACCAAGAACGTACGACTCTCAGTTTAAAATCTAATGAAGCTAAGAACATATTAAATAATGGTTGTAATTAGAAAGTAGCAATAGCGATAAATTAAAAACGGTTGTAAAAAAAATAACGAAAACGCTAGGCAATAGGGAATTCCACATATATTCTGGTTAAAAGTCAAGGTTAACATGCATGATTTTCTTTGAAAATAGTTCCCAACTCAAAAGACAACAATGGACTTATCTTCTCCCGAAGTATTAGATCCCTATGTTTAAATCACTAAAGACAAACTCCTGCCGTATTTAGATGATTTAGACATGGATTTTAATTCAATTTTGATATGTTCATAAGCCCCTAAGACAATAATCACGCAAGCAAAGACACTTATACATCTAAACTAGATCAGACTTCTAAACCAAATCCCTTTGAGTTTATAATTCTAAGATCAATGAACTAGTTAGCTACTCTAATTCAGACATTAGTAACAAATCTAGACTAAGAACCTAACAAATCAAATTCATTATATCAAACCCTAAAAATTAACCTGGTTTTCCTGGGAAACCCTAAAACCTAACAATTAGACTACTCAGACATGATAACGAAAGCAAAAATCATAGATAGAGTAAACATTGCAGAATTCAAAAACCAAATTGTATACAAAACTGATAAGAGTTCAGAAATCTTCTCAAATACAAAAGTAGATCCCTTCTCTCTGAGAAAGTTATGGAAAATAAAAATAAGCTATATTGAAAATAACATCAAGCCTAGGGCTTTTATAAGTATAAAAATAAGGGAAAAGAAACTAAAATCAATAAGGAAAACATCTTGATAAGTCTTGAGGGCATACTTTTAATTTTGGAAGATTTTAGTAATTCTCGGGTGCAGGGATCGATCAATCCCTTTAGGGAGGGATCGATCTCTTCACATGTGCTGCACGTGCTTTATCTGCAAAACAGCTTGACCAATCTTCAGTAAAATCGCCATAACTTTTGATTGAACTAATAGATTGACTTCAAGCCACTTCTGTATGAAAGCTAACTCACGTGACTATCTTTTGTCTAAATTTTAGCTCAATCCATCCATGGGAACATCTTCAAACATTGCTAAAGTTTTGACCTTTCTGCCAAATTCTGCATCTTCATATGCCAATGATATACTTGTATTTTAGCATATTTATAGCTTTTTTTGCATCCATTTTAGGTACATTCACTATAATTTAGGCACATATAGGTTGAATTTGCATATTATTTCATATTTCAGGTGTTGAATATGAATAAATTCAAAAGAGAGATCATTTGGATACAAAAGAGCCAAAAAGGAGACTTAATATGGATCAAAACAACAAGCCTTAAAGATAAGGAAATTTGGAGATATTAAAATGGAAATTTCATCATAGAATCTTGAAAAATCCTGTAGCCATGCATTAAACCTTCCCAACAAACCAAAGATCACCCTAAACGCCCCAGGGAGTTGCAAGATATGAGCCAGCAAAGTTGTGATCCGCTAGTTTCGAAACACCAAACCGTTCACCCCAAAGATGCATCTTTTACACTATCTTCCACTACGAATTAGGAGAAGACTTCATCATCAAAGTTGTAGAAAATTGAATCAGCTTTCCAAATATCTATCACATGCCATCATAGCTTCAAAGACGAGAGAGTTATGGCCTTCGAAGTTCATAGCGGTTTGGTGCATCGGTTTCGCAAACCGATACTTAAATTTGCGTTTTCTAGGAGCATGTATTGGTCACCACATCGGTCAATGCAGACCGATACAGACAAAAAACATTTTCAACATTTTTTAAGTCTTGACCCATTTTCAATTGGGTTAACCCAATTGTTTT
>OVBE01006726.1:0-13562 GCA_900406425.1 Iberis pinnata | reverse complement strand
CTCTCTCATTTCAGATTCTTTCTTCCATGCTGCATCAGCTTCTTCTTTAGTCCTTTTAACCAAATTACCTAACCTATTCATTTCTTTCCCCATTGATGAAACTTCTTCATCGAATATCTTCACATGATTCACTAAACCAGCTTCTCTCATCTCCCAATCAACCATCGAGTTTTCGAATTGTTTCTTTGTTTGTTCCACTGCATTTACAAGAACATCAATCTCATGTCTTGCCTCTTCAAGCATCTTCTCGTACTTCTCATTTGTTGCTTTATTCACTAGCTTTAGATCTTCAATTTGTGTTTCGTAATCTTGATCTTCTTGATTCAACAACTTCTCTTTCAATTCGCGTGCTTCACTCGATACTTCTTGTAATGCTGAAGCTAAACTCTCCATTGCTTTCTTACTCTTCTCCTCTTCGTCCTTCGATCTCTCTAGTTCTAACAAGATATTATGATTCTCTTCTAAGAGCATTTCAGCACTTGAAGTAGCATCTTGTTCGTTCTTCAGTATCTGATTCTTCTCCTCTTTCACATTTTCAAGCTCATTCTTCAGCTTCAATGTCTCTTTCTCAATCTTAGATAACTCTTCTTCAGCAATCTCTATCCGTTGTTCAGATTCCGAAAGATCTTCCTCTTGTCTAACAACCGTCATTTCCAATAACCTCATTTGTTCCTTAAGATCAGTGATTTCAGATTCCATACCGTGCAATCTATCATTGCTTTCTTCTAACTGTTTTGTAACAGACATCAGAGAGACCGAGGCAGATCTCTTCAGCTCGTTAGCTTCCTCTAACTGGTCCTCTAACTCTCTAGCTTTGCTATGCCACTCATCAGCAGAGCCCTGCGCATAAGACTCTTCCATCTTCGCAGCTTCTAAATCAACCTTAAGCCTCTCAATGATCATTTTCTGTTCCTTAACCTCTGTTTCAAAACTTCTTGCTTTCTCAATCTCTTCTCTTAGTTTCAAAGATATCTCATTTTTAGAGATTGTTTCCTTTTCTCTAGTTGAATCAAGCAAAGCCTTTAACCTTATTAACTCTGAAGATAAGATTTCGACTTTCTCTCCATGAATTACAGCAATCTTACTCGCATCATCTGCCTCATTAAGAGCCTTAATCTTAGCATCATTAGCTTTAGCCAATTCTTGATTAACTTTCTCTAACTCCTTTGTTACCAAAAGAAGAGAAGCTGAATCTGAAGCATGTTGGTTCATAACATTCTCGAGTTCTTTCTTCATTTCATCTTCTTTTCTTTGAACTGCTTCAATCCCTGCTTCAACAGCTTCAAATCTCTGGATTTCGAAATCCTCCTCACTCTTTTTATGAGCTTTTAAAGCCTCCTCTAGCTTCACAGACACCTCCTCAGCTTCTTTTTGTACTTCTTTAAGTTCATCAAGTGCTTTAACTTTTTCATTCTCAAGCAATGCTATTTGCTCATTAGCTTTTCTTAAATCTTCCTTGATCTGAATCAACCGAGGTTGCTGTTCTGTTCCTTTCACAACCCGTCCTTGAGTTTTCTACAAAACATGTAACAACACAAACCCAACTTAAGACCAGCAAGCAAAGGTTCACGAATTCAACTTTAAGACCATACTTACTTCTGATGATGTTACAAGTCTTGGTGACTTCTTTTCAGTAGATGGATTTGTGATAAAACAAGATCGGTTGAGTAATTGAGTTGGTGAAGGTGATTCAATTTCAGGTTTAGTTGTGATCCGAGTAAATTTAGATACTCTTAGAGATGTTGGTGATGATTTCCTCAAAGTACTAGTTTCAGATAAACCATTTCAAATTTCAGAAAAAAAAAAGTCTAATCAGGCAAAAACACCAACACAAAGTCCATCATAAACATATACAATTTCAGAGCCAGTGATTCTATAATATATAATTCAAATCTCAAAATTTTGATCCATTGTATCACTGAAACAACAAAATTATACAAACATCATGAATTAACCATTATTTCTTAGCTAAAGATAGAATCTTTTCAAGCTTTTGATTCAAAAATTCAATCAAATTAACTAACTAAAAGAATCTCATTTATAAAAGAAAATCAAAAACCCAATCCAAAAGTGTAAAGCTTTTTCTTTCTAATTTTGTGTATTTGGATTGAAACAAAAACGATAATGTGCTACAAATTGATTCCTTTTTGGAAAAAACTAGATTAAACCCAAAACATGAATCTGTTAGAAGATAAAGAAACCTCATAAAAAAGATCAAAAACCCAGATCGGAATTTGAATCGACGAACACATAGAGAGGAAAAAAAAGAGTCAGAGACTGAAACTTACTTATTAGTCTTAGAAGCCATAGCCACAGTCTCAGTTTGCTATGATAACACAAATGTCAAAACTTTCTGAATCTTGAACATGGAAATATCAAATTTTGATAAGATTTTTGGGTTCCATTGATGAAGTAAAGATCAAGAGAGAGATTAAGGAAAAGACTGATGAACAAACAGAGAATGAATGATAGAAGTTGGTGAGGTTTTTGTCTACAGAGTGGCCACACTCCATAAAAGCCGAAAAAGCAAATAAATATAATTAATAAAAAGAAAATACCGATTCGCTTTCCGATTTTTACGAGATAAACGCGAATTATAACGACCAAAATAACGTATTAACAATAAATATATATTCGATTTATTCATAAACTAAATAGTGGGATTATAAAAATACTAAAACGTAGGTTTCTTTAATTACGAAACTGACTTTTTGGGTTAAGTAAGTGTTATGTTTCCGATGTTAATGTATACGTTATGTGGTAAACAAAATTTAGATTTATGTAATATGTTTGTTGTTGAAATATGAGTTAACAATAGGAGTATTATTTTTCCAACCAAAGTAAGAATATTTTTATGTTTTTTTTGTCGTCATATCATAGTGTCTAAGTAATTTTTTTTCAATTAAGAGCATCAAGATTCGAATTCTAGTTGATGTTATAGATGTGACTAGCATTGAACCACTTGCTTATTTGTTTGTGTTATATTATATATTATAAATAATAAATTATATTTAAATTTATTAATAAAAAAATAATACCACTTCATCCTGGATCGAATATTTGTGCCTACAATAATATAGAAATTGTCTACTGTTATGTACAAATTGACAATTAGACTTGTTGTGATCCAAAATGACGAAAAAAAATTGGTCTTAAATAGACCATAGATTTTCGAAAGTGTGACATATAAGAACATTGAATTACCTTTATATATATATAAACAAATTATGTGTTTGCTGATTTTTTATTTTTAAAACTAACTAAATATAATTACATATGCTAAAACAATTAAATTGATCTATTGAGATATATATCATCATCATCTGGATTAAAAATAGTATTAAAATATAATCAAATTGATTAATTAACATAATAGTAATAACTATTGTCTTATGATCTTCTTGTTAATTAAAATCTTCTCTCTCTTTTATTATATTAGATTAGGTGGTGACTCGCGTATACACGCGGGTATAATTTTTAACACATAATTTTTAAAAACTTTGATTTTAGTTTTAATTTGTGAATGTATAGTGTGTTTTTAAATTAAGATCATCAAAACTATCCACTTTTATTTGAAATGTTTATGAATAAAACTTACTTTATATTTGTACTTTTTGTAGATGTGTTTGTTGTTCTTCCCCTTTTTATCATTGTTCATAGTTTGGAGTTTAATTTGTTGTACATAAATTTGTGAAATATTTGATTGTATAGTTTTAACTTGTAAATGTTATTCATTATAAATTTTATGATATCAAAATATATCCAATTTAATATTTGGCGGATATTGTGTGACACTTAAAAGGGTGTAGAAGACGCTAAAATAAACATGAAAGATGATTAAGAGTTTTAGATGGACATGAGAATATAGTTTTGATGGCTTAGTAGTAGATAATTCGGTGCGAAGAACATGGTAGTTAAGAACAAGATTTTGTGTCTCATTCACCATCTTCTGGAATTTAAAGATTACAAGTAATCACATCATCTCGTTAAACTCTGTTGGAGGAACATAATTACTTTAAAAATTCTTGTTATTCTTGTTATTCATATCGAAGTTGTAAAGGTTAAAGATTAAAACTTATATTTTGTAAGCATTATATATACCTTTTCAGTTAGATGTTGTTGTTGTAGTTTTTCATTTGTCATTGTTCATCATCTTCTCTTTCTTCTCCTATATGTTTTATGGTTGTTAATTCTAGTTTTTTGGTAAGTGTTTTTCTTTTCAAGCAATAATTTTTACCTTTGTTGTTGGGTATTAGGTTATTGAAAATCTCTTGAAAACAACGCTCCAAACATGCAATCATTTTTTCGATGTAACTCTTGATAATGCAACGTATAACTGGTTGTGACTAAAAACCGGTTTAGGAAGATAAATCCTCACATTCTGCAAACTTTTTCCTTGGCTTTTGTTGATGGTCATAGCATAAATCACTCTAATTGGGTACTGACGTCATGTCATTTATATGGAAACTTTGTATCTGAGGTTGTGAGGTTGATCCTCGGTATCAAAACTTTCTTGCATGTATTTAAGTCCAAGAGGACCTCCGCTTCTACCACTCTCTCACCTAGAAGAGTGATGACCATTCTTGTTTCAGTTGCATAAACCTTCCTTTTGGTTTATGTTTCTCAGGAGAAGCATTGGTGTGTTGAGCTTTAATTGTAGTCGGTGATTTGGTAATCATGAGCACTTTAGTGCGTCCAAATACTTTGTTGTGTATAAGAGGTTGACTCTATTAACATCTGAATCATCAATTGGTATGTTTTCTGCACTTAAATACTCTTTTAGTTCCCCTGGTAGATTTCTTATAAAGAATTCATTTGTCTCGTCGACAATTTCATTTCTCAGGGTTAAGATAGCTTGGACCTTTAAATAATCTCGATCTTCAAAAGAGTGCTGGAAATCAGGGAATGTTATCCTTTGTATCTCTGATATTGGGTTTTCTCCTTTCCCCCAACATCAACATTTTATCAACCTCAATGTCGTTGTGCTTTAAATCGTTTGCGTCACGTGAAGTAACAGTATTGGATTCTCCGTTCCCCACTTCCAAAATCCATTTTGCAAACTCTAACTCATTTGGTCTTACTCGCATGTTTTTTTAAGGTCAAACCTTACATATTTTCCCACAAGTACGACCTATTGATTGTTTCTGAAACAGTATCTTGCCTACTACCTTATGGGATGACATGAAATATTTGCCTAAAATCTCCTCCTCGCAAAAAGGTTTTCCTCCAAAATGTTCTTCCATTGCTTTTGGGTTGGTATTACTCATGAGATCCTTTAGGGTACGATCCAATGCCTCGGATGTGTGATGATGGGCCATTGGTGCTTCGTCCCATATTATTAAATCAACTTTTATAAGCAATTATGCGAGCATTGATTTTAGTGGGATATCACACATTGAATTCTGGTGGAGATCAATCAGTATCTTGAATCTTGAATGAGCTGTTCTTTCTCCTGGCAAAACAGTTGCTGCAATTCCTGAAGATGCAACTGGTATGACAACTCGTCCTTCTGAACGTAATCGGGAGATTATTGTTTTATAAACGTAAGCTTATCCTATTCCTCATGGACCATATATGAAGAATAGTTTCCCTTTGAAATTTTATATCGAATCCATCACTACTTTGTAAACAATTGTTTGCTCTTCGTTGAGGTTTTGAATTGCTTGGGAATGCACTTCGTTCTCGTAAGTTACATTGTAACTTAGCTCTTGCCTTAGCATCATGGTTTTCATTTCTTTCAGGATGTTGGGGTCTGGAAAAGGCATTTCGAGATAATCTACCAGTGATTTGTCGTTTTATAGAAGGAGTTTTTGAATTTTAGAAACGTATATTGTTGTAATTATTCATCTTTTAATTGCAGCTCTTTGAAATTAAACATTTTACGTTGCTTGTATAAGATATCTTCTCCGAGATTTTGTCAGCATTTTTCTCACAAATTCAAAGGATCCATCACTTCACAATATAGCAACAATGTGACAAATAGTTCTCGTAACTGGTATGAATGGGTCAATTGTGATGTTTCTTCCATTGCCTCGTGCCATTCTATATCCCCGTCTAAAAGACCTAGAGTGTAGCATACTTATTTGAATGTCTGGTATATCTTTCCCCTAACTGTTCGTATCTCTTTGAAGCTTATACATCATTTCACGTGATTCATCATCATCCTTATACAGTATTTATCTCCTGATGATAGATGATGGATGAATGTTGACTATTCTGCCGATAGAGAAGCCTTGCTTTCTTACTGTCCACATCCTTTCTTTTATATTCCAAACAATCATTGTTGGGAATTTGATGTAAGTTAGTTTTCGTGCCTCTGGTATGGTTTTGTTTTTTCATCCATTCTATAAGCATTGTATCTCGTTCTAGTGTTCTAAACGCAACATTTGTTCGGTCTTTTGTTTCGTCAAATACCATAATTTGCACTCCTAGTAGATGTATTGTAAGTTTTATTACTGATGGTTTTTGATGGTGTATGTAAAATCCATAAATTCGCCATACAGTTTCGCAAGCTGATAAGTACCGAAATTCTTGGTAATTTGAAATCTCATCGACTTGTTGCACTTGAGGTACTTCACTTTGTTTGCCGGATGAGACATTTTAAAAAACAATGGTCTCTTTGTCAACTCCTTTGGTGACATACTTGAATAAATATTTCATTGCTTTTGATTTATTGCATCATTCTACGTTAATATATAAATCTGAAATCATTTCCTCTAACTTTATCTTGAAGGCTCGAGAGCTTATGTCTGGTCTATCATTCAGTTGATCATTCCCATATGTTTGCAAATATGCCTTGATCTCATCCTAGTTAGGATTAGTTGTTATCGTGATAAAGAAGTGTGGATTGCCGTAGAAACGACATATTGCCATAGCGTCATGGTAATTTTCAACCATGTATCTTGGCCCGCCTGTAAATGATGATGACAAGATTACCCTCCTCCCAAGTGTCTTCAAGTTGGTGTCTCATTTACCAATGGCATCGATGAAATTTGTGTAAAGATATGCCTTTAGTTTCTTTTGATTGTTTTTTGAAATTTTAACCTTTGTTCTTCAGTAGTAGTGTAAGCGTCTACAAGATATTGATGTAGAAGATGACCTCCTTGGATGATTTTTGTCCCTCTGCTAATCTAGTTTGGATTTGATATGAATAGTAATCCTGAATGGTAACATATTCTTGAATTATCCTTCTTTTGTTTGCAGACGCATAAGGTATTTCCAAATGAATTCCTTTATCGCCATATGGAAACAATAGTGGATATTGTAGAGCCATGTAATATGGATGCAAACTACTTATCCGTTGCAGCTCTGATGTTTTGTATTCCAATATTATATCTCGTTCTCTTGATGATTCCTCAAAATCTCCAACAATCAAGCCATGTAATATGGATGTAAACTCTTCACTTCTTGATGATTCGTATTTATCGCGTACTTTCCTAAACTCTTTTGCTAGCCAGTTGTTTTCATCCACCATACGGACCAATGTTTCCACGTCTTTTTCTTGTAGCTTTTGAGATCCATTGTTTGCTGATATTATTTTCATACGATTTTGAATCTCGTTTTCGGTATCGAAAACATACAACTAGTTAAATTTAGGCTCTTTTCCTTCAACCGGCAACATTGATCACATTCTATGGTGGTTTTGGCCTTGAATTCTGAAAGTGAAAGGACATTGGTTTGACATAACTATAGTATCCACTTTTGCTCCAGTTGAGGTGAAAGCTACTAAAGAATTTGCGATTCATATTCTATCTTTGAATCTCTTTTCTTTGACTTTGTTAATTCTCTTGGTGGATCCTTCACAGTTGGTAGAGAAACTCTTCCTCGTTGGCAGCATATGGAATACAACTGTTTTCCATCATAAGTTTTCGCTGTGCTTTCAGAATCCCAATAGCATTGTCTTCAATGTATACGTTGCATTGCAAAGATGTCTCCGTCTTATTTAGTTTCTTTGAGAATCTTTCACATTCCAAATAGTTACATCTATTCTGGATTGGTATGTAAATGATTGTTGCTTGAAAAATAACTTCCTTTTCTTAGGAGAATATGTAATAATAATCACTTTTTCATCAAGTATTTTCAGTTATCTAAAATACTAGCCAAAACACAATCATTTTTGCCTACTTAATATGGATAAGTAAATTTATTTTGATTGGATATTATGTACTTGTTGACTTCCTTCACATATGTAATCTAAGATTTTGGTGATGGTCCAAGTTTTATAATCATTTGTAACAGTCTTGTCATCAACAATAGTTACTTGATCATTAGTGTCCTTTAGTCTCATCCTTTCAATAAGAGTTATGAAAGAAAACTCAATTTTAAAAGGAAAAGGTAGGAAGTTTTTATTGTTTTGTTTCAGTTTCTATTGATATTAATGTAACATGTCTAGATGTGAAAGTTTTGATTGTTTCCATTTAAAAATTTGTGTAGTATTTTGTAGACCTCGTTGAGTTTAGATGTAATTTCCCTATCATGAAAAAATTAAATATATCAAACTTTCAAATTTATTTTCCAATAACGATAAGTTATATTGTAAGGAAAAATTATATAAGTAATGATAGTTTGAATTTTTTTTCCATAATTGTGAAAGAGTATTTTGAAATTAAAATTGTTTAATAATACCAGCAAACTTCTTGGGATTCAAGCATGTTACGACTATGACATTACACTTGTGTCCAATTTGCTTGAGAACTCTTCGGAATGCAGAAGCTTGGGCATCCTATAGAGTTAAACGTACTGTCACATCTCTTCAAAAATGATATAAATATTATTAGGATCATTTACCAAAATTATAATTCAATATCATGAGTGACTTTGAAAACATGAAAATTGGAAAATAGTTTATACTAATAAAATATCAATTGCACAAAATGAAATGAAAAATATAATAGTTATACAACATAAAAAAATGAAATTCTAAATGGTATTGAATTTTTGTAAGTTTGCTTTAATATATATATATATATATATATATATATATCAATTTATATAACTGTTTATATTAAATTTATTTGAGTTATATAAATAGTTTTTGCTAATTTTAATTATGTAATCTGAAAATATGATGAACAAAAATAATTAAAGTGAGTTAAATAGTTTATTGCTCGACAAGCAAGAGGATAACAATCTTTTGTGGTGAAGTTGAATCTTCTAAATTTGGACCTAGAATTTTTTTGTAGTTTTTCCACTATATCATAAATGAATGAGGAGTTAGTATTACGAAAATATATTAAAACTTGAGATTTATCTTACCAAACAATTGTAAGTTAGTTCCAGCAAGTGTTTCAAAATCAGTGTATGGTTGCAACCAGAATTTTTCTTCTTTAATTGTTGGGAGAACATCATCTGGAACCTCTAACACTTCAGTTGTGTCCGTAAAACGTAGAAGTGATGAATTGCCAGTGATCTTATAGTGACTATAACTCTGCACAACTTCAACTTTGCTTAGGTAATATGTGTTCCCTTCTTTTAATATCTTCTTGAATTTGTTCATGCATCGATGGTGAATCGAAGCTTGCATTAGAGTGTCTTGGTTTGGATCATTTAATAGAAGATAAATAAGTCTCCTTATGAAATATAGATTGAGTAATTACATCGTAGTTATGAGGATAAAATATCTGATTCAAAAAATTGTAGTTATATCACAGATATATTGATAGTGTAATTACATAGTCTCTATAAATTTAGTTAAACATTTGAGGTTTTACATCGTAGTTAGAATGGTGAAGATAATATATCTCATTTTGTAAAAATCTATAGTTATGAGATATATTTGTTATTCGGGTTAATTTTTTAATATATATATTGTTACTATAACTAATCAATATTTTCTTTTGATAAAAGAGAATTCACTGTAAGAATGTATGAAACTTAGATCTACATTTAAACGCAAACTTATAGTTCTCAAAATATAAAATGTAAAACCTAAAAATGTCTAAAAACAAAATCCGAGAATTTTAAACCATGTAGACAGTTGCTAATTTTTTTGAAAGATGTTTAAAAGTTGGATTGTAATGCCTTCTCATCCATGATTAAGATATCGAAACTCATCAAAAAAAATTTTTGTTTGAAATTCTTCACCTCCTAAAAACGCAATAACCGAACTACTATGTTTTGGTTGAGTCTAAGGGAATTATCTTACAGAGTAGACGGACAATGCCAGATTTTGCCATACTTATATTGTTGAACTTGTGAAAAAAACGTAAGGATGTTAAAGTTTAATTGTTTTAAAAAGATGCATGAATATAAATAAGTGAGGCTCTGTTTGAATGTGGGAGAAAATATAAGCGATGCTCTTACAAATAGAGAACTAAGCAATTGAGGCTGCTAAAAAAAAGTTTAATTGAGGCTGCTCTTACAAACAGAGAAGCGATGCTCTAAAGTGTGGCTGTTTGTGCATGACTTCTTTTTCTTTTTATAATAGTTGAAACTGTGATTGGTGACTTCATAATAAGTGATTAAGAATTTATGATATATTTAAACGTTTGGATTTGGAGATAATATTTAATAATTGACAAAGGAAGTTTGAAGGACAAAATGATTAGTTATGAGCATTACAAAAAGAGCATGTTAGTTTATTTGTCATGTCAGAAACGTTACAGTTCCTGAAGTTTTGAATCTTATAAAAAAATAGCTTCTATTCTTTGTATTCTACCATATGACATAGTCAAACATTTGTGATTTTGAGATGATATTTAATAATTTTCTAAGGTAGTTGGAAGAACTAAATGTTTAGTTATGAAAGCTATTTCAATTCTCTAGATACCAATATTTATATCTAAAAGCATTATAAATAGAGCATTTGTAGGTTCGTTTTTTCATAACAGAAACGTTCAATTTGAAGTACTTTTAAATCATGAAAATAGCTTTTTATATTCTCTCTATTCTACCATATGGCATGCTATTTGTCATTCTTTCTAAAGTTGGTTCAAATTCTCTTGTTGACTTGGGATCATGCATGTTAACTTGCAAATTGTTGTCAAGTCTCACAGAATACCATGATGTTCTTAGAACGCTACCTTTGGAAAGCATCATCACTCCCCCTTACATGGAAGAACCAAAAGAAATCTCATTTTTGGAGGAGTGTGCCGCGAACGATAATGTGCATGCTATCTTTTTATGTGGATTATATAGTTATTTTCACCTTAAAAATGTGAGTAAAGGTTTGAAGCAAATACTAAGAACAACTAAAGAAACACACTCAGACGCTATGTACATCTATGGAATGATAATGCTAAAAGAAGTTGGTGATTTTGATGATGGAAGTAACTATCTTACTCAACTTTGGAAATATTATGGGATAAAAACAATTAGGCTATGTCACCTAAATGTTCGGCGGATGATATGAGTGTGAAAGAATACCGAGAATATGATATTTTACTATCTCTTATGCAAGTCAGTGAGGATTGCAATGTTTAAGATTTGAATGAAGTGTGTGACAAATGCTTTCTCCGTAAAGAGATTTTTCAGTTCATGGACTACATAAATTAAGTGAACATAAGTAATTTTAATTTTTAATACATATTTCTTTCTTTTAGATAATATTAAAAATAAGTGTATTTGAATGTAGGGCCTGATTTGTAGTTCATTACTTATTGGTTTGTAATGGATACTATTAATTCAACTTCTATTTAAGGTTTGATATCTATGTTTTTAAGTATTATCTTAACAGTTTAGAATGTGTATATTATGTTCTCTTCATTTTTCCCTCCTCATAACATAAATTACTGAATTAATAGATTTACCTTTAGAATTATGCGAATGATCTTTGTACTCAATTATTAGAAAAATACAGATGTTACCTTTTACTCAAGCAGCTCTTCTCTGTTTATTCAAAAACATATAAATGATGACGTTAGGTTCTTGTGTAATCTTTCAAAATGAATAAGAGACTTTGTTGTTATTATTACCTATTAGTAGTGTTCAAGAAGTTTATTTATTCGTTTATAAAAGAAGTCTGTAAAAATAAAAATTAAAAAGGATTAGAGTTTTCTATATCCTATCAATATATTGAGCTATGATTTGAGAGAATTTAGGCACTCAATAACCAATACGACATAAATGATGAGCTATGTTTTGAGAGAATTCTCTCACCTTTACAGAACCAATACGTGTATCTCTTGCATTTATTTATTGGATGTTACGTAGAAGACGTATAGCATCATCACCACTTTCCTGAAACGAAGAAATTATTCATGTAGCTTAAAAAACCAATACATGTAACTGAGCATACTAATCATACACTAAAACAATTTTTCTCATGAAAATTAGACAGAATAATCTTTAGCTCAGTTGAAACCTGCTGAAACAATGATCTTTTAGGCATATAATTCAATGGAGGAAATAAATGAAAATAAATAAATTCAAGAGATACTTGTCTTAGTTATAAGACCCTTGGAGAGGCAACGTTTGACGGAAGAAGAGATAGCTGCAATGGCGCGAGAGAGCTTCTCAATCAACGTCCGTAAGCAAACATCAAGATCGTGAGTGGCTGTGAGAGCAGCCATTTGTTGGTCTGTTTTTTTCAATCTCCAATGATTCATAAATATGTGAGACTGAGTTTCCATAGATTCTTTCCTTACCTATAAGACCCTTGGAGAGGTAGACAAATTATAAGGATAATGAAGACAACATAAATACAGATTACAATTGCAAGCAAAAATGCAGGTGATGGCAAAGCAGTTGTTCCACCACGTACATAAAGACCTACGGACCCAATAGATCTTGAGACTCTTTTACACTTAACACCCTAACAAATTTAACCTTGAACATTACTAAATAGCATGTATGAAGACGTATGAATTAAGCGATTGAATCGACTTACTTTCATATTCGCAACGCTCTTCTTAGTTGACTTTCGTGCTACGTGGAATACATATATGTTCTCAAATGCAACATCAAACGTTTCTTTTACTGCAGAGTCAAGCTGAATACAAAAGTGATGAGTAAGTTCATATTTTAAAACATTGACAAGAGAGGTGTCAGTCTGATACCTGAGGAAGAGAAAGCTCAGACACATTTTCCACCACTTTATTTAGTTGGACTTTGTCAAATCTTTCAGTGTATCTGAAATGAATTCGCAATTAAGCAAATGTAGTGACATCAATCGAGATGATAAGAACAAAAGAGTCTTTCAGTGACTTACTCTTTGACAGCATAATCTCCTTTGATACGAGCGGCATCTATAATTGGGTTAACTGATAATATGATTTTAGTCCTATAAGGACTATCAATCAACCCATCGTTGTAGTATGGGTTTTTATGTCAATCCATAATGGGAGCGTACTAAGCAATGAGGATGTGTTGGATGCTTTAAATTCAAGCTGATGTTAAAAGGTTTTTGGGTGCTAAAAGGTCCTAAGTGCAACGAAAGTAAAAAGACATAAAACAGAGAAATTATTTTGGATGCAAAACAGAGTAAATGCAAGAAAGGTAAAACGTGCAATCAATGGTAAGGTCGTTCCCGAGGACAAAGTGTAATTGACTTGGAAATCCATATTGGACTACCTAAGTACCTAACATACATCAAACAATGAGCTGACCCCTAGACAGTAGCTCTA
>OVBE01006725.1:4306-19424 GCA_900406425.1 Iberis pinnata | reverse complement strand
GAACAGTTCAAAGAAGTATAGCAAAGGTATCGAATCCACAGAGACCAGAAAATGCACTTTCGGTTTTAACTTCGAATCTAGCTAAAGCGAGATTTAGGTTATAATATAAAACTTATAATATAAAAACGCTAGGCATTAGGGAAATCCGTAGGTATTCAGGTTTAAAGTCAAGTTAACATGCATGATTTAGATTGAAAATAGTTCTCAACATGAAAAACGAATGTGGAATAATCTCCTCTCGGAGTATTAAACCCTATGATCGAATTGCCAGAGACAAACTCTTGCCGTCTTTAAAACAATTCGATCATGGATTAAATATCATATTCAATTGTTCATAAGCATTTAAAACAATACTCTCGCAAGTAAAAACACTTATTCATCTAAATTATGTCAGGTTTCTAAATCAAATCTCTTTCTATTTATCAACCTAAAATCATGAACTAGGTGATCAAGCTAATTCATGCATTAAGAACAAATTTAGACTAAGAACCTATAAATTTCAATCCTACAATGTTAAACCTAACATTCAAACCTGTTTTCCCATAGGAAAACCCTAAAATCTAACTAGTGAACTACTCACACATATCAAAGCAAAGACAAATCAATTTCTGAGTAGAACACATGATTGAAATCAATAAAATAGATATATTAAAAACTGGGTGCATAATTTCTTCTCCAAATACAGGGTTCAGAGATTCTTCTCCCAGTAAAAGCTCTCAAAGTTTGCAAAAGTACAAGGTATCTAAATAACCTAAGCCAAATGGCTTTTATAGTTTAAAAGAAATAAAATAAAAATAGGAAAAGTTGGATAAGCTTAAGGACTCTTTTGCAAAATATGGAAAACTTCTCAAATTCTCGCAGGCATGGTGGACCGATCGGTCTAGGCTTAGGCCGATCGGTTTGTCTTCTCCGTGAACGTGTGAACCGATCGATCTAGCTGTAGACCAATCGGTCTGGATCTTCTGTTTTCTTCGGATGTTCAGACCGATCAGTCCAAGGCTAGATCGATCGATTTGAGGTCTTCGTGACTTCAATTCTTCAGATTCACCAATATTAGACCATATTGGCTTTTCAATTATTCACTTAGCCAGATTTCATCTAATTTAACAGCAATTCAGCACTTCTAATCCAAATCGACCCGAACACCTGAAAGTCTTTAGAAAGTTCCAATTTGCAAAGAAAGAACTCATATAATGCAAATTCAGCAGGCATAAATTCCCACTAAAATGCATTAAATCTGAGCAATATCAACTCCCCTAGACTTAGATATTTGCTTGTCCTCAAGTAAAGCAAGATTTAATCTGGAGAAGAGGTTTGAAAGGGACCACACAGAAACTCACAAAACCTCAACAACCATAAGCACAGTTTCAAATTCCAAAAGACACCAATCTCAAACAACTACCTACACTAGACTGTTTACCACCACTGAACTAATAAACCGTTTCCTACTCTAAATCCAAAATCAATGAAGTATCAAATCAAATCAACCAGCTCTTTAAATTCATTTAAGTTCAAACACATGCATTCTCATCTATGGTATATCAATCAGTTTACTCAAATATATTTTCTATCGACATGTCCATACCAAATAGAGCATCAACAACTTCCAGTCTTGATCATTTTTCTCCCTTTCTCACTTCTTTTTTCTAAAGATTCGCACTTTTCTGCGTTTTTCTTTTCTTTTCTTTCTTTTTTTTCTTTTCATGTTTGCACTTTTCGGCGTTTTCATGATTCTAACTGCTTTTCAACAGCCCCGACAATGACTACGGACTTCAAGGTCACGCTTTCAACAATTTTTCTAAACCAATTTTTCTTCTTTTCTTTTTTTCTGAAGGGAGAGAGAAAGAAAGGACCCGGACCGTACTGGAAGAACTTGTCGGCTTTACAAAACATTGAAGAGAAAATTACCTAATACTCAAAGTAAATCAACACCATAGACAAGAATATTTCAAATTCAGATTAAGTCCTATTAATGCAGAGCTAGCATCAAATCATCAATAACTTCAAAGACCAGAACTTTTAGAAACAATCAATAAGCAATTGGGGTTCCAATCCTAATCTAAACAATCAATCTAAGCTAGTAATCCAGAAAGATCGAAAACCATACCCACACTTGGCTAATTATCATCATCAGTTTTGATCATGGTTCCTTCGACTCAAGACTCAGCGAATTCAAAAATGAAAAATTGAAAAATTTCATCATTTCTGACAAACAACGAATTCAAAAGAAAGGACTCAGATAATGCAAATCTAGCAGGCATAAATTCCCACTAAAATGCATTAAATCTGAGTAATATAATGTAGTGATGTCTTCGCATTTTACATATTTTAGGAGTGCATTTATCATCATTTTTAGGTTTGTTATGTCATCAACAGGTTGAATTAGTAGAGTTACTTAGCAATTTTGCATCTTTAGGACATTTTTGCATTAGCATTGCATGCATGTTTCATTTTAGAGATTTTCCAGGTACTTTGTGAACTTTCGGAACATCATGGACAAGTTGAAGAAAGAGAAGCAGAGTTGTAGCCAACTCCATCAGAACTCAAGCAGAGTTGCAACCAACCCCATCTGAACTCAAGCAGAGTTACAGTCAACCTCATCTAAACTCAAACAGAGTTGCAGTCAACCCCATTAGAACTCCAGCAGAGTTGCAGCCAACCCCATCAGAACTCAAGCAGAGTTGCAGTTAACCCCATTAGAACTCAAGCATAGTTTCAGTCAACCCCATCAGAACTCAAGCAGAGTTACAACCAACTCTATCAGAACTCGATCAAGTGTCGTGACGAAACCAACCCGATCAAGTGACATGACAAAACCAACTCGATCATATCATACCGAGATGGACTCGACCAAGACCCTAAAAAAGGTGCATGACCCTAAAAAAGGTGCATGACCCTAAAAAAGGACTCGACCAAGACCCTAAAAAGGACTCTACCAAGACCCTAAAAAAGGTGCATGTCCCTAAAAAAGGACTCGACCAAGACCCTAAAAAAGGTGCATGACCCTTAAAAAGGACTTGGCCTCAAGGGAAAATCCAACTCGACCACGGCTAACCCGACTCGATAACCCCTACAGTCCCGACTTGATCACGACTCGACCCTTGTTCGAGCCAGAATTTTCCTTCACATATCAAGCTGAACCACGTGCATATTTTAATCATTTGTCTTTTAGTGGTTTAGGGTTTTTCTAAACCACTATATAAACACTAAACACTACCTCCAATTGAACTTATGCTTTATTTTATGCCTTTATAAGATTTATTTTGTGTCTTTCTCTTAGGTTTTTTATCTATGTTTTTCCCTTTGAATGTTTTTGGATGATCAAACCCAGNTATAAACACTAAACACTACCTCCAATTGAACTTATGCTTTATTTTATGCCTTTATAAGCTTTATTTTGTGTCTTTCTCTTAGGTTTTTATCTATGTTTTTCCCTTTGAATGTTTTTGGATGATCAAACCCAGAATCCTTATGAAAGTCATGTTTTGCTTATGATTTCTTCTTATTTATGCTTAGTTTGAGGTTTATGGTTATCTTGTGCATATTGATCTTCCATTTTATGTTTTTAATATATTTTCTAAGTTGATCATCATTTATGGGTTTTGCTCCTATTTCATTTGATCATCATTTTCAGAGTTTATGTTTTTGTTGTTTATGATCACCATTGTTTTTCTGGGTTCATGTTTTTTCTGCTTTTGATCATCACCTTCCGGGTTTCTTATTTTTGTTGTTCTTACTGTTCTTAAGAGTTTGACTTTTGATCCTGATGATTTGTTTAGTAGTTTCGTTTTCTGAGTTTCCTGATTTCGTAGTTACCATGAGTAGTGAGTAGTTTCCCAGGTTTTTGAGGATGGGGTAGACTGGTGTTGAACCCTTGTTTCTCCTAGATGCTTAAGTTTGATTGTCCATAGATCCATTTTGTTTCATTGTTCTTAATGCTTATTTCTCTCTGATCAATTAAAATATGATCTTAGACATTTTTGCATCCAAAAGGTCTCTGATGAAATGTCTGAACAAGATGATTTCAGAGATTTACATACCTTACTCAAGAGATTGGATGTTTAGGGTGTTTATTGACTTTAGCATATCGTTTCCTCATGCATCCTAGGTAGTGTTCCGTTAACGAGAGTTAGGTCTGGATATTGATTAGTTTGAGATCATTTATCAAGGGACTGAATTTGGTTGTTTATAAATTTGTTGTCTACGGATTAGCTCTTATTTGAGGTATGTTAAGCGTCTAGGTAATTTAAGGAGGATCACCAATCAATTACCTCAATCCTTAAGAACTAGTTTCTTTGATTGCATTTTTAGTACCATCTTTTTCCCTGTTTTTAGAATACTTGTTGTTTACTCCTCGGTTTTTAATTGATGAATGATAGCTCTTATGTATGTTACTCCCAGCATGTTTTGTTTATTTAGGACTGTTAGTTAACAACCCCTTTATTTATTTGGCTTGAATTAGTAGAATTTTATTGCATCTAGAGTGGTTAATAACTCACCTGATTGGATTGACACATATTTATACTACAATGACATGATATTTTAATAGGAATTGATTGTAAAAGTCTTACTATCAGGTACTTTACCATATCCTCCAGCCTTTCAGGTCTTTCAGCCGCCAAATCAAGGTGTTAGTTCTTCTCCAAGTTCCATTTCCACTCAAGGATACAACTCTAATCAGAAAAAGGAAAGTTCAGTGTGTACTTTATGTGGAAATGTAGGACATGTGATGGATAAATGTAACAAGAAACATGGTTATCCAACAACATTAAAGCCTAAGTACAAACCAAGTAGTCATATTGTTGTTGTTAATTTCTCCGTTCACACTAACTCTGAAGAACTTACTGGACCATCAGAGAATCTCTCTAGTGATCAGATTCATCAGATTGTTACCTTCTTAAAAAAAAATTGCAGAGTCCAGCTCCTGTCACCACATCTAAAGTTCATTTTGTCTCAATGTCTTCTGAACCTTCTTTCACAAACCTTAGCCCAGCATCTGGTAATTTTTCCCCTTTATCGTCTGTTCTTTTTCAGATGCTGATAGGCCTTATATTTGCTTAGTTAATAGCAATGTCATTGCTATTAATGCTTGGGTTATATATTTAGGAGCTACTAATCATATAACTCACGATAAATCCACTTTCACAAATTGTAAATCCCTTCCAAATACAATTGTATCCCTACCTACATGAGTTCTTGTGAGCATTGTAGGTATAGGAAGTATTAGTCTAGGTAGAACTGTTCAGCTTGACAATGTTTTATATATACCTCAGTTTAAGTTCAACTTACTGAGTGTTAGTGCTTTATGCAATACTATGCATTGTCAAATCTTTTTTGATGAGTCTTCTTGTGCTCTTCATGATCATACTCGGGGATTAATGATTAGAGTGGGTAAACAAATATCTAGCCTTTACTTCCTAGATGTTGAGTCCTTAGATTTAAAAGATATCCAGTTTCCTTTCTTTTCATCTTTTGTTTCAAGTCCATCTCTTTGGCATAAAAGGTTAGGGCATTTATCTCAATCTAAACTTAGAAAAATGTTTGAAACCTTATCTCTACCTACTCAACAATATAATAAATACTTCCATTGTGAAGTTTGCCATTTTTCAAAACAGAAGCATCTCTTTTATGTCTCTCACACTAGAATTAGTCCTAATCCTTTAGATTTGATTCATATTGACACTTTGGGACCTTTTCTGTTCCTACTCATGATGGTTTTAGGTACTTTCTAACAATAGTTGATGATAGATCTAGAGCCACTTGGGTTTATCTCTTAAAGAACAAGTCTAATGTCTTAACAGATTTTCCTAACTTCATTAACATGGTTGAAACTCAGTTTAAGAATAGGGTTAAAGGGGTAAGGTCAAACAATGCTCCAGAACTCAATTTTACCACCTTTTATCAATCTAAAGTCATTGTGCCATTCCACTCTTGTCCTGAAACTTCACAGCAGAACTATGTGGTTGAAAGAAAACATTTGCACATTCTAAATGTTGCTAGATCTCTTTTCTTTCAATCACATATACCTCTACCTTACTGGGGTGACTGCATTCTAACTCCATTTCATCTTATAAAATAGGTTGTCAACTCCTGTTTTAGATGATAAATCACCTTTTGAGGTTCTGGCAAAGAAGTTACCTGATTACAATCAATTGAAAACCTTTGGTTATCTTTGTTATACTTCCACCGCACCCAAGAGTAGACATAAGTTTGAACCTAGAGCTCGTGCTTGCATTTTACTAGGATATCCTCTTGGTTATAAAGGTTTTAAATTGCTTGATACGGAAACAAATGCAATTTTCATATCTAGAAATGTATAGTTTCACGAGGAGCTCTTTCCTTTTACTAAATCAAATGAATCCGCTCTTGATCACAATTTCTTCTCTAATTTAGTCACTCCTATGACTCATTCTGATCCTGAGGTTATGTCATCTGATGCACCTTCTTCTGTAGCAATTGAGCCCATTGTTGATTCTATAATTGATGTCACTGAGTTTTCTTTTCATACATCTTATAGGTGTCGTAAAACACCAGCTTACCTTCAAGATTACTACTGTAATGCAGTAAAGTCTTCAACCCTTCATCAGATTTCTAAATGTATCTCATATGACAAATTGTCATCTTCTTACCATTCTTTTCTTTCTAGCCTTGATAAAGAACATGAACCTAAAACTTACATTGAGGCAAAGAAACATGAAGTGTGGTGTCAGGCTATGGATTCTGAAATAGCAGCTCTTGAGAGTACTCACACTTGGACTGTATGCTCTCTCCATGATAATAAGATCCCTATTGGTTGTAAATGGTTATTTAAGACTAATTTCAATGCTGATGGGAGTGTAGAAAGGTATAAGGCCAGACTTGCGGCTAAGGGTTATACGCAACATGAGGGTATTGACTACAATGATAATTTTTCACCTGTTTCCAAACTTACCTCTGTCAAACTACTTTTATCTTTAGCTGCGATTCACAAATGGACTTTACATCAATTGGATATCTCCAATGCTTTCTTAAATAGGAATATCGATAAAGAAATTTATATGAAATTGCCTCTTGGATATGCTGCCAAACAGGGGGACTTACCTACCAATATTGTTTGTAGACTTAACAAGTCCTTGTATGGGTTAAAGGAGGCTTCTTGTCAGTGGTTCATTAAATTCTCTACTACTGTACATAGTTTGGGTTTTCATAGAACACATTCTGATCACATTTGTTTCTTGAAATTGACTGACACTTCTCTTCTTTGTGTATTGGTGTATGTGGATGACATCATCATTGCAAGTAATAATGATGAAGCTGCTGGCAATTTCAAGTTACAATTACAAGACTTTTTCAAGCTCAGAGATCTTGGAGCATTGAAGTACTTTCTGGGATTGGAGGTTGCAAAATCTGATTATGGTATTTATTTGTGTCAGAGGAAATATGCATTGGACCTGTTGGATGAAGCTGGATTGCTGGGATGTAAGTCTTCTTCTGTTCCCTTAGATCCTCATCTAAAATTATCTCAAGACAATGCATGTGACCTAGTGGATACTGAAGCTTATAGATTCTTAATTGGTAAACTCATGTACTTACAAATCTCAACACCAGACATTGTCTTTGCAGTCAATAAACTTAGCCAATATAGTAAAGCTCCCAAACAGCTTCATTACCAGGCAGTTATGAAGATTCTTCACTACATCAAAGGTATAGTGGGCCTTGGTCTGTTTTATTCTTCATCCTCTGTTCTTCAATTGCAGGCATTTGCAAATGCGAATTGGGGATCATGTCTCGACACTCGTAAGTCTACTTCATGTCAATGTATGTTTCTTGGCTCGTCTCTGATTTCATGGAAGTCTAAAAAGTAACAAACAGTTTCTAAGTCAACTGCAGAAGCTGAGTATCGAAGTTTATCTACTGCTGTTGAAATTGAATGGTTGACTAACTTTCTCAGTGAGTTGCATGTCTCTTTAGTGAAGTATACTCTTTTCTTTTGTGATAATCAGGCAGCTATACATATAGCTAATAATGATGTTTTCCATGAAAGAACAAAGACTATTGAAATGGACTGTCATCGGGTGCATGAGAGGTTAGTTCAAGGACTTTTCAAATTGCTTCACATTAGATCTGGTTTGCAGGTTGCAGATATTTCACCAAATTATTATATACTACACATTTTCATGGTCTTCTTGGCAAGATGAGTCTATGAAACATTTTTAGCTCATCTTAAGGGGGACTATTATATTTGATAGGATAGTTTATTTCTACTGAATTGGTCTGTGCGAATTGGTGAAATAAACCAATATTGAATTTATAGATTAGTTTTTGGTTTGGTTTTGGTTTATACTTTTACTTGTATATAAACATTTAGTTAATTCATTTGAGATTAATGAGAATGAGATTTTATTTGGTAAACCAAAAATTTATTCCTTTGACGTATGTTCTAAAGGAGAGATGAATATCAAATTTTTTATTCGAGTTTATAAAAGTGTGTGACTATGATATAATTATCGTGGCCATTAGATATGTGGTGGTAAGAGTTTGAACGTGTGATTGGTTTTAGCTTTCTACGATAGTGATCATCCTTGATATATCTTTTTAAAACTAATTAATGAACAATATTTGCTTAAATTTGTTTGGTGTTAAGAAATAAAACGTCGTTAGTTTCTATAGTGGTTTCAACACCAACAACAAAAACGTGTATCTAGCCTTTGTCGCGGGCGGTTGAGAAACGAAGAACGATAGATATGTAACGAGTGTGTATTCGCTGTACATAGAATTATAGATTGATGACATATTCTTATGGACCACTTCTTGTTTCTATCTCCATTTATGTTGATATGAACTAATTTGTTTTTAATACTCTTTTTTAATCCTCCTCCAACTATGTACCAAACCATTGAAGTTATATCTCAAGGCATGAGTTCTCAAGGATTAATAGGACGATGGCAATATTATCTTTTGTCTAAATACGGATCCAACAAAACAAAACTCAGGTTTGGACCTGAAAAACCTGAGGTTTAATACGTAATGAAAAGACGAGGCATTACCAAAATAATACGCCAACAAAATTTGTTGAAAATATATAAGGTAACAAAAATACACATCCTCAATACTAACAGCAATTTAGTTTTTTTTTTAAGTTAGCTATTTTGTATTTTTTGTTACATATTCGTCCATAATTTCTATTTTTGTTGAGAATTATGAAGCCCATAATAATCATGAGGACAAATACATATGTATTGTTTGTATATGCTCATAATTTGTCCATGGCGAAACCATGTCTGATAAAACTCATCACTTTCGAATATAAAGGTTCCTAGAGCATGAAGATTCATCAAGGAAAGAAATAGGAATAGCTTGAAAGAAAGTAAGAGGTTATATATGCAAAATTGAGAAGAGAAATTAGGGAAGTAGACCCATAAGAATTAAAAAACCTCAAAGAAGAAAAAAGGAAAGAAAAAGGAAAAATTAAATGCATTGTAGATAGAGAGAGAGATCCNGAGGTTATATATGCAAAATTGAGAAGAGAAATTAGGGAAGTAGACCCATAAGAATTAAGAAACCTCAAAGAAGAAAAAAGGAAAGAAAAAAGAAAAATTAAATGCATTGTAGATAGAGAGAGAGATCCAAAAAACATCAAAAATAGACAGGCAGTGAAGAAGGAACAAGGCTTTGTCATAGTTAATGACACTACTCACTCTCCAACTTGCCCTTTCCTACTTTTTTGCACCCAATCATACTTTTTTAGCTTCTTCCTCTTAACCAACTCATATCTTCACTCAAAGACATATATAACTGTCAGTAATTCAATTATGTTATGTAATAGTATCTAAAAAGATAGAGACAATATCTTAAATTATCTTATTACCCATAAAAAAATTATGATAATTGAGAAGCATAGAGTTAAAAGCCCATTACTTCACAGCCTGTGGATATATGAGAGACTTTGGTTTTAGAAATCTCTCTGAGAAATAGACAACTCAGAGATGGCTCCAACTCTCAAAGCATCCCATGTGGGAATTACCTCTCTCTCTCTCTATCTATCTTTTTCATCTTTATAACCAAAACAAATCAATCTCTCAATTCTTAGAACTGTTTACTTGAATTCCATCTTCTACTCTCTAGTATCTTCTCTTGGTCATTTCTTGCATCCAATCAACAGGTTTCTAATTTCTGAACGATGTGGGAATCTGAGAGTGACGCCGGAGGAGGAAGAGAGTACGGTGATGGAGTTTTAAATTCTAACAAACATGGAAGTGTTAAGACTGATGGATTTGAGCTTAGAGGCCAATCTTGGTAATGTTCTCAAACCTCTGTAAAACATGTTTCCTTGCTATGGAAGCTAAGATTCTTATCAAAAAACCTTTTCCTTATGTTTAGGTTTGTTGCTACGGATATCCCCAGCGATCTTCTGGTTAAAATCGGCGACATGAACTTTCACTTGCACAAGGTATATTCATGTTCTTGTGAAGTTTCTGTGAATTTGAAATGACTCTGTTTCTTTTCTTCAGTATCCGTTACTGTCACGAAGCGGGAAGATGAATAGAATAATCTACGAGTCAAGAGATCCTGACCCAACAATACTTATTCTTGATGATCTACCTGGAGGACCAGAAGCATTTGAGCTCGCATCCAAATTCTGTTATGGAGTTCCCGTGGATCTCACGGCAACTAACATATCAGGATTACGTTGTGCAGCTGAGTATCTTGAGATGACAGAAGATCTTGAGGAAGGGAATCTAATCTTCAAGACAGAAGCTTTTCTCAGCTATGTGGTTCTCTCTTCATGGAGAGATTCAATCTTGGTCTTAAAGAGTTGTGAGAAGCTTTCACCTTGGGCTGAGAATCTTCAGATAGTGAGGAGATGTAGTGAATCAATTGCTTGGAAAGCTTGTAGTAATCCAAAAGGGATTAGATGGGCTTACACTGGCAAAACTCCATCTCCATCCACTTCTAATTTTGCAAATTCTAGTCCGAAATGGAACGATGCAAAAGATTCAGGTTTCTATAGCCCGAGTAGGAACAATAATAGTCAGCCTGTTCCTCCTGATTGGTGGTTTGAAGATGTATCTATCTTGAGAATCGATCATTTCGTCCGTGTGATCACTGCAATCAAGGTACTTTCTTTCAAGCATTTTCACAAACATTTGTGTGCATAGTTTCAATTCTTCTAACTACTATGGTTGAAACAGGTGAAAGGTATGAGATTTGAACTTCTCGGAGCTGCGATCATGCATTACACCGGAAAATGGCTTCCGGGTTTGATCAAAGAAGGAGGAGTTGCAGTAGCTCCGGCAATGTCCGGCATTGGAGGAGACGAAATGAGTTTAAGCTGCGGAAGCAATAGCAGCGGAGGTAGCTCCGGTCCCGATTGGAAAGGCGGTCTTCACATGGTACTCTCCGGGAAAACTAACGGCCATCAAGACTCCGTCGCTTGTCTCTCCGGACTTGGAATCAGTCCTAAAGAGCAACGTATGATCGTCGAATCCCTAATCAGCATAATCCCTCCACAAAAAGATTCAGTTTCTTGTAGCTTCCTCCTCCGTCTCCTCCGAGCAGCCAACATGCTTAAAGTAGCTTCGGCGTTGATTACAGAGCTCGAGAAACGCGTCGGAATGCAATTCGAGCAAGCAACCCTTCAGGATCTTTTGATTCCAGGTTACAATAGCAATAAAGGAGAGACAATGTACGATGTTGATCTTGTTCAGAGGTTGTTGGAACATTTTCTCGTTCAAGAGCAAACAGAAGGGTCGAGTCCGAGTAGAATGTCACCGTCTCCGTCTATGTACGCCGACGCCGGAATTCCAAGAGGGAATTGCAATAATAGTAACAATAACCAGAATGCGAAGATGAGAGTGGCGAGGCTTGTGGATAGTTATCTCACTGAAGTTGCTAGAGACAGGAACTTGCCACTAACAAAGTTTCAGGTTTTGGCTGAGGCATTGCCTGAATCTGCTAGGACTTGTGACGATGGGTTATACAGAGCAATTGATTCATATCTTAAGGTATATATCTTGATTCTTGATCATTCTTAACTCAAAGTGATGATTTGGTTTTCGATTATGTTGCTGTTGTTGTGATAGGCGCATCCGACATTGTCGGAACATGAGAGGAAGCGTCTATGCAGAGTAATGGACTGTCAAAAGCTATCAATGGACGCGTGTATGCATGCGGCTCAGAACGAGAGGTTACCTTTACGAGTGGTGGTTCAAGTCCTCTTCTCGGAGCAAGTTAAAATCAGCAATGCCTTAGCTAACACATCACTCAAGGAGTCAACTACGCTAGGAGAAGCTATGGGTACGTATCAACCAATGATCCCAAATCGCAAGACATTGATTGAAGCTACACCACAATCATTTCAGGTAAGTAAGAGAGTAATAAGAAGAAGAAGTCATCAAATTCAGACAAAGCAATTCCCTTTATTAATGCTAATGAAAGTATTGCAGGAAGGGTGGGCTGCTGCGAAAAAGGATATTAACTCGTTGAAATTCGAGTTAGAGACGGTGAAGAAGAAGTACGTTGAGCTTCAGAATGAGATGGAAGTGATGCAAAGACAGTTCGAGAAACCAGGGAAAGTGAAGAACAACAATTCGTCTTCTTCTGCGTGGACCAGCGGTTGGAAGAAGCTAAGTAAACTGACTAAGATGAGTGGACCGGAGAGTCAAGATATGGTAGGAGGAGAACAAGTTGGCGTTGATCATCAACCCACTAGGAAACCAAGACGATGGAGGAACTCAATCTCTTGATATGATTCTTTGGAAAGGAAAAGGAAAAACGCTTTGATTTTATGTCCCTAATGAAACTCAAACAAAAACCCCAATTTTATAACATTGTTTTATTACAAACCATTAAGAAAAAGATGAGCAACAAAGATAAGACTCAAAAGATCACAACAAAACCAGTAGCATGTGAATGAAGCAAAAGACAAAGGAATGGTTTTTGCATTATTACAGACACTAAAATTAATTACATGAAAATGACATCAATTCATGGACCCACTTAATTATCATGTGGACAAAAGAGAGTGGGTCAGAGATTTTTTTATTTTACCTTAAGGGAGATTCATAGACCACGCGAGTATCATATCAGACTTTGAATATTACCTTTTGATTTCACCATCCACACTTAGCCAAAAAAGATAATCATTGTCGATCAATGACCATGACGACTTTGGCTTTTTTTNTTTTTTTCCACATCAAGCACACAGAAGAATAAAATGACCTCTTTAACTTTTTTGAAATAGCAGACGCATATTTAATATTACCTAAAGTAGTCCACTGTGTACAACTAAAAAGCTGGTACAGAGGATACGGACCCAATTCACTTCATACGTTTTAACTCATGAGAATCTTTAAGCCTTATCTGTCTTTAGATTTCTTGTTCCCCATGCTGTCTCTTTAACAAACAAAGATTGGTGTGACTCGTGACTGGTAGAGGTTCTGTTCTTAACCTCTGTGGAGATTAGTTCTCCTTTTAGTAACTTTAAGTAATCAATGGCTTCGTCAAGCAGTGAGAGTGCTTCAATTCCTTTTGCACCTGGGATTATGCTCTCGAGTATTTTTAGAGCTGTGCGGATCTTGTCTTTCTTAGATTGCTCATTGCTCAGACCAGAACCAGTGTCTTCTTTGGTAGAGATGTTTGGTAATGATCCATTGAGTTGTGTGGAACTCTTAGTGGCCACAAGTGATGATGAGCCACTATTTAGTAGTTTCTGCCTTTTACAAGGACCATTGATTTCTTCCAAATCCCTTTTATTGCAAACTTGTTGAATTGGATAAGGAGAGTGACCAGTGCTCATTACTTCATCATCACTCTCGCAATCATCATCATCATTATCATACTCATCATCAGAATATAGCAGCGCATTAATCTCCTCAGTGTCTTCATGCATTTCTGACTCTTTCTCACTTATATGGTTCTCATCAAACTCTTTCGATGTAACATGATCTTCCCTGAAACATTTGTCTAAACCCTGTAACTCAGAGAGTTTCACTGTTTCTGCAGCTGTAGATGATGGAAACCGTAGAGGAAATGGACATCGTAACAGACGAGTCTGGTTTCCTGACTGATCGAATATCAAGAGATTTTTCTGAGATGACTCTAATGCTCCACGTGGAGTAGTAGCACCAGCGCACCAAGACCGCAAGTCAGACATTGAGAATCGTTTTCCACAAGACTCCTTATCATGATTGCACAGTAACGACGGGTGTGGTGGTGGCTGCAGACAGCTAGCCTGAAGCTCAGCTGCATTTAGTTTCTTAAGCTCAGGGAGAGGTAGCCCAGGATGGACAGACCGATCAGCTATATCCTCAAAACAAGCTTGAAGACTTAATCCCAGAGGGAAACCATGTTGCCTCAAGCCCAGAGGCATGCTCTTGCAGTTTAACTCAAGAAAACTTTTAGAAGTACAACACTGACACTGCATGGAAAAAGAAAGGCAAAAAATCAGCTCAAGAAAGAAAATTCCACAACTAAAACTAATAGTTTTATAAGCGAATGAGGAAAATTCAGTGAGCATACCAATTGTTAAGTTGCTCTATCAGGTGAATGCAATACTTCTTTGTTTCCTTTTCAGAAATAGTAAAAGAAAGACGAACTAAAAAATCTCAGATTGAAAATACAGCGAAGGATGGCAAACCAACTACGTGACTGGTTTGAGTAGAAGTCTGAAGTACTCAGCCTGAAACACAGAAAGAAAGCACACAAAATTGACAGAGTTAAAAGACAAAAACTATAAGCTAAAAGTGTGATAACGAGAGCACAATTATGTTGCAAACCTGGCAATTATCCATCGGTCGAAAGCATTCAATAACTCTCACTACAATTGTTGGTTTGTTAGCGTTTCCTGTCTCGTACTTCAATGCTCGAAATCTTGTCTTACCAGGTGATTGACAAACCATAACTTTGAAAAACCCTCAAATGAAAAGCAGACAGATACCAACCAAAAGGAGGAAACTCTTAATGCGGAAGGAAAGAAGTAAAGCTTTTGTCGACAAACGGTCAGGTTTAGCTGATTCGTTGTTCACAATGGAACACATAGATATGTTGAGATCCCATTTGAAAAAGTGGTTTGCAATATATCGAAAAACGAAGAGAATATGAATAGGACTTGAGTATGAAAACGGTTTACAGAATCACA
>OVBE01006724.1:0-19425 GCA_900406425.1 Iberis pinnata | reverse complement strand
ACTACAACGATATGATAGTGTAATTAGGAATTGACCCGTAGAAAATCCTACTATCATTTAACGTCAAAAGCTTGACGAACTTACCTTCTAAGTTGGAACTGAGTTAGCATCGATAGATGCTTTACTGAAACTACCATCGTCTGAAATTTGCATCTTCAGAACCTTTCTCATCCTCTCTTTCGAATATTCTTCCCCTTTGTCTTTAAGATCCGAGGGAAAGAATGCCTTCACTTTTGAAAAATGTTTTGAGGTTCCTTTGCACTTTACCTTGTACTCAATTTTTTCTTCAACCAGCGTTTGAGGAATCAAAATCAAATGGATGTCCTTGTTGATCTTCTTTGATTTCTCATGACTTTTGTTTTTGACCTGTGAGGAATGTTTTGGAGTTTCTTTATTCTTCACCCTATGCTTGACTCCATCTCCAATCGATGTTTGAGAATTCAAGATCGGTTGGGGATTCTCCTCGATCTTTGTCAAGTATATCTTACCCCGCTTTTTGATCCTAGGGGCTCCACTCTTGCTTGAGGTTGGAGCTTCTTCTTTCAAGACTTCAGTAATGATTTCTGTAGTAGTAGACTCGACTTGAGATTTATGTGCTACCCTCTTTTTCTTCATCATATTAATCTTAGAAGCATTGTTGTTGGGTATTATCAGATAATAGTAGTCCTTCTTGATCTTTGTGAGATATATGCGCTTCTTAGGCATATCCATCACAACTCCTATAAATGCTAGAAAAAATCTTCCCATAACCAATTGCAAATATGAATTTCCTTGAGTATCTATGACGTGAAAGTCGAGCGTAATAACACAATCTCTGACTTGCACCATCACATTGGAGATCAATCTATTTGAGGATATGACAGAGTTGTTAGCTAGTGTAAAAGTTAGCTCTGATGGTTTAATGCCTTTTAGTCCCAACTTCTCAAAAACAATCTTGGACATGACGTTAACGTTAGCCCCTGTATCACAGAGTGAGTCCATGAAGATCACTCCTTTGATCTTGAGTGGAACTAAAAATTTGCCAGGATCTTGTAGCTTTTGAAGTCTTCTTAGTGGAATAATCTGGTTAAGAGCTTCATCATAGTATACTAATTCTTCTTCAAAATTAACTGGCTCTTCTGGGCATTCAATATTAAGTTCAATATTAGGGATCGACCGATCTCATCTTTTTCTGAGATCTGGTCTGATGGATAGATCGATCCAATGTGGATCGATCGATCATTTTTCCCAGAGATACTTTTTCACCTGGATTGATTGATCTAAGTATGTAGATCGATCGATTTTCCGTTTCTAGATTTCTATGAATGATTGGACCTATCGATCCCCATCATTACTGAAACTTCTAAAAACTGCAGAATTTTAAGACTCAACATTCTTCTTCCCAATACCCGAATTTATGGCTTTGCAGTAGCCTTTTGGGTTGTCTTCCACTTTCCCGGAAATAACACCAGCTTGTCTCTTAATTGCTTCTGAGGTTTGAGCCACTTGCATATCTGGTTTCTTTACATGATTTGATAATGTGTCAAACTTATTGTTCAAATCATTATACATGATGTCAAGCTTGACATTCAGGTTCTTTTCCAAACGTTGCTGGCTTTCTAGAATCTCATTGATCATTGATTCGACCTTGTTGTCTTGAGGTGGAGTTGTTTGTTGAAACCCATGTTGAGAGGCTATTTGAAAATATCCCAAGTTTGATCTGCACAAAACTCCTATTCTGGTTTCCTTGGAAACCACTCCCACCTGAATTCTGACGGAATGCTTGTCCAGATTTCTACATGAAGCTCTGTGATTGATTTGGATACACATGGTCTTGTGGATTATCCACAAGTACTCCACAAAAGATATTACCTTTGTTGAATTGATTGTATACTCTCTGTCCATGGTTATTAATATAGCTCACTTCGTCTATATTCTCAGGTTCTGAAATAGCAAAATAGTCATCCTCAATCTTTTCCACATCCTCAGCGAAACTAACATGTTTCTCACTTTGCTTTTGAGAAGTTGAGTGAGAAGTCCTTTCACCCTAGTAAGATCAGAAGATTCTGAACTAGATGATCTTACTCTTCGATTATAATTGGGGCAGTGGTTGTTATTGCTTTGAGCAAAATTGTCAATCAGTTGGTAAGCTTCAGTCACATGCTTATGAAGTCATCATTGCTAGCAGTATCAAGATAAAGTCAATATTGATGTTTTATGCCCTTGTAGAAGGTATTGAGTAGACTTAGCTCAGAGAATCCATGATGAGGACAATCTCGAAGGTATTCCTTAAACCTATCCCATGCTTCAAAAAATGATTCTACATGATGTTGTGAAACTGAGAAATCTTATTTCTCAGATTGTTGGTCCTTGTAGATGTGTAGAAGTGACTTAACAACTTGGATTTGCACTCATCCCAAGTCTATATAGAGTTAGTAGGCATCGTCTTTAACCATCTAAGAGCTCTATCAGCAAGACAGTGATTGAAGAGCTTACAACGCATAAAATCTTTATAGACTCCATTGAGCTGAGTGGTGTTGCATATTTCCTCAAAGCTATCAATATGATCCATAGGATGCTCGGTCGGCAAACCATGGAATTGGTTTTTTTCTGAGCAACTGGATAATTAGAAATGGAAAATGATTATCTTGTCTATGAGGCTGGCGAGGGTATAGAGCATTCCTATTAGCGAGGAAAGATTTAAGGTTGTTTAAGTCTCCAACTAGTACCTTGTTTTAATGTAGTGGGTGATTTCTGACATGTTCTGATGGGTCTTGATTACCATTACCGCCTACTTGTTGTTCTGGTGGCAATTGATTGTCGTTTCCTCCTTGTTGTCCTTGTGGCACTTGATTGCCGTTTCCTCCGGGTTGGTTGATTACCAACTGTTGTAATCCTTGCTAAGGATTCTAGACATTTTGGTCTTCAGGTAAGATTGGATTGTTGATAATAAAGTTGTCTCCCATTGTGTTGGAAGAGCTTGCGCTTTTTCTTGCTTTCCGGTTTGAGCGTTCTACTCTGGCTAATTCTTCGTTAGTGAGGTTAAGTAATTCAGATGATTTGTTAGATCTTCTGTTCACGCACATGCAAAACAAAGACAAGAAGAAAGAACGAGATTAGCACTAAAAATAAAAATCTTAGACTAGATGCTAAGTAAACCTTAAAAGGCACAATTGGTCCCCGGCAACAGCTCCAAAAATCTGATAGGCTCAGGATTTTAATCCTAAATCTACACTGTAGCGAACAAATCTTTGTAGTATAGTAAAGGATCGAATTCCATAGAGACCAGATTGTGCGACTCTCAATTAGACGTTCGCTTCTAGCTAAGACGAAAATAAGAAGTATTTTTGATTTAAAACAATTATAAAAAGACAGTAAATTAAAACGGTTTTAAGCAATTAGAGAAAACGCTAGGCATTAGGGAATTTCGCAGGTTATCAGGTTTAAAGTTCAGGTTGACATGCAAGATTTATTAATGAAAGTATTTCTCATCTTAAATGATAAAGATAAACTAATCTCTTCCCGAAGTATTAGACCCCTATAATCGAATTACCAAATACAAACTCCCGCCGTCTTTAAACAATTCAATCATGCAATGATTTCAGATTTGATATGTTCATAAGCATCAAAGATAATACTTGCAAGTAGAGATACTTGCTCATCTAGACTATGTCAGGTTTCTAAACCAAATCCCTTTATATTTATTAACCTAATATCATGAACTAGGTGATCAGACTAATTCAAGCAATAACAACAAATCTAGACTAAGAACCTAACAATTCAAATTCATAATGTCAAACCCTAACCATCAAATCCTGATTTCCCTGGGATAAACCAGAAAACCTAACAAGATAACTACTCAGATATGACTAAGCAATCAACATTCATCAACATTAAAAGAACGCATAAAAGAATTGAACTGTATTTAAAAGTAAAAGACAGAGTTTCAGAAATCTTCTCCAAATACATGGTGTAAAATCTCTTCTCTCTGAAAAGCTCTCAAAGTAATTACAATAATTGTAATGTGTTTTTTCCTAAAACTAAGCTTAAGGCTATTTATAATGATCTAAAAATTAAGAAAAACTTAATCTAATAAGGAAAACTCTTCATAAGTCTTGAGGACGAATGCGTTTTCTTTTAATAATTTCCAAGCTGGTTCAGGTGAAGGGATAGATCAATCTGTCGTTCTTTTTCTTCTGAGACTGATCGATCGATCCAGGATGAGATCGATCGATCTGATTTTCCGTAGACCGCCTGGAGCTTTGGATCGATCGATCTCTTTTGTCAAGATTTCCATATCGGTCTTTTTCACTTTTGTTCGATCCATTCATCTTCATTTTGCCCATTTGCACCTGGAATCTTCTGAAAACCATCATTTTTGCTCCAGAACGTCTCAAACACCTAAAATCATGAAAACATACCAAAAACAAGTAGAAAATACTCGAATGATACCAAATAGCAAGTATAAATACCCACTATAAAGCATCAAAATCGAGTGATATGTAAAATTTGCAATCTGCATATCAAGAATAAAGCTCGTTAATTAAGCCAATATGTAAAAAACTGAACTTTTCGACTAAGCCAATATATATATATATATATATATCAAAAATTGTGTTCGTTAACTAAGCTAATCTGCATATATAAATTGTGCTTGTTGAATATGACAATTTGCATATCAAAAATAAAGCTCGTTAACTAAGTCAATATACATATCAAGAATTCACGTCACTGATTAAGTTAGCCAATAATAAGATTAAAGTCGGCAAAATGAAGCTAATCAAAATTGGCATATTTGAGCTAGTCATTTTTGCCTTCTCTTCAAGTTAGACCCATTTTTAGCCTAACTCACTTTCTTTTTGAGTTAGATCGATTATTGGTGTAACTCACTTTCTCTTCAATCTAAGTCGACTTGTAGCTTAGCTTACTTTCTTTTCGAGTTAGGTTGAACTATGATCTATCTCACTTTCTTCTAGAGTTAAATCGTCATATGACATAACTCACTTTTTCTCAGAGTTAGATCGACTTGTGGACTAACTTTGTTTCTCTGTAAAAACCACAATCTACAAATCAAAAATGTAATTCGTCGACTAAGTCAATATGCATATCAAGAATTCAGGTCATTGACTAAGTTAGCCAATAATAAGATTAAAGTCAGAAAATTGAAGCTAATAAAAATTTGCAGATTTTAGCTAGTCATTTTTGCCTTCTCTTCAAGTTAGACCAATTTTTAGCCTAACTCACCTTCTCTTTGAGCTAGACCGATTATTGGTTTAACTCACTTTTTCTTCAATCTAAGTCGACTTGTGGCTTAGCTTACTTTCTTTTCGAGTTAAGTTGAACTATGATCTATCTCACTTTTTCTTAGAATTAAATCGTCATATGACATAACTCACATTTTCTAATAATTAGATCGACTTGTGGACTAACTTTGTTTCTCTATAAAAACCACAATCTACAAATCAAAAATGTACTTTGTCGACAAAATCAATATGCGTATCAAGAATTGAGTTCGTCAACTAAATCAATATGCATATCAAAAGGTGAATTCATCAACTAAACTACTCAACAATAAAATTATTGACAGCAAACTTAAGTTCGTCAATAGCTCTATTGGATGTGTTTACATATTTCATTTATGTACTCTCTTGACTAAACAAAAGCTAGAAAAAGTACTAATAAAATCGTAACAAGTACCAATGTAAAACAAAATATGCTATTTTTGTACCAAGATATGTTTGCCTCTGCCAACTTTTGTTTTGTTTTGTTTTTTTTTTGTTTTTTTTTTCTGGGCAAATGTATAGCTTTTTTTTTGTCAGTGATAATATATTTAATTTTTTCGAAACAACCAACATGTCATATATTTTTGTACAATTTTTATTTTATAATTATATCCCTTATCAAGAGATTCTCATTTGTTCTTTTGCACTAAGATTACATCATTTATCTTTCAAATTAACACTCTCAAAAATAAGAACAAATCAGAAATTTACTTTTATATCTGTACTAAAATATAAATAGTATCTTATATATTAAATATAAATTAAGTTTGCTTACGTATTATCACTGGATTCAGTTTATTACCTGAGTTTACAAAATATCTTTAGTGAAAATATATTATACCTATATACCATTGTAGAATTTTATAATTTATTATATGAATTAATCTTTTGTTTTTATTTAATTTTATACACTATTTTCCATGGTAAATTAAACTCTATAAACTAAATATTTAGTATATATATATATATATATATATGTGCACATATAATAAGATATTCATGTTTTCCTTATAAATTGTAGTTTTGGTTCTTATTCGTTCCTGAATCAAATACATCATAACTTTATTTTTATTATTAAAATTTTATCGCTGATTTTTTTTTTATGTTTCTCGCACTTAAATAATATCTTGATGATAATCCATATTTTTATACACTTATATATGATTTGTATATGATATGTATAAAAATCTTTTATCGTACCTGATCTCTTCTTTGGTTGTTAATATTGACAGTTATATCATTTTTTTAGCTTTTTGATTGTGAAATAAATAATATTGAATCACAATATAAGTTAAACATATTAAATTTTAAAATCAATCAAAATATATAAATAATGAAAACTTAAATGATAAAATGACTATAATTCATTTACTTTGTATGATAGTTTTATAAAGCTTATATTCACCCATAGGACGGAAACAACATAGTTTTTGTAAATGACACTTATTATGACACTACGTATATGGATTTCTATATTAAACTTATTTCTCAACATAATGATAAATTATGTCACGTTCGTGTAATTTTTGTATATTTAGTCATAATTTTGTAGCTTTTTCAGTTAGAACATGTAGTAAATAAAATGATATTAGTATAACAACAGATCGAGTGATGAGTGGATTAATTTAAAGTTTAATTATCATCCATTGTCGTGATAATTTGGTGAGCTATCAATGAAAATTGTCGTTAAGTACCCAACCAAAAGCGAAACAAACAACTTGAAATGCATGTGGGAGTAGTTGCTAATCACCTTATTTCACTGCCTTAGATGCTTTAAGGCATGTGTCACATGTTTTTGACTATTATTTTTCAGTAAGAAAATACATTTGTTTTCGTCAAATAGATGGGAAAAATCATTTCTATGCCATCTCAATGATTGTTTCTACGTACGGCTTATATGTACTCAAATACAGTGTATAAATTAATGTATACTTGTTGTATTTAAATTAACAAATACAGTGAAACAGACCACGTATGGCGTATAGCTTCATTTCGAGAAGTCCATATTGAGTATAGTAATTATCACGATATTATTATATTGATATATTGAAGTTTTACTGATAAAATTAACCTGATAATACATAATTGTTTAAAACGTGTAGCATCGTTCGTTTTTAAATGTTCTATAAAACATTACACGCTTGTTTTGGCTTGGAATGCTGATTTTCTATTGCATAGAGTCACATATCAATATAGCATAAAAGAAAGTTGTAGTAAACTATTTTTGTAAGAAACTTAAGTCAAATACTTTATATCAAGAAAATAAAAAATAAATGCATACATGATATATTCCGACGTGTCATTGCATCAACATTGTTAGATAATTGCATATATTTTTTGATAGAAGACTTTCAATTAAAAACTATTACAGTGTTTCATAGTTAGAAGTAATTTTCCCAACGTGTTAGTGCTAACTCCTAAGGAAAACAAAATTCATCGTTTCAGTTGGGTTAATTTCATCAACAACAAATCAATACTGTTGTGTCACCTTAAAAAGCTTGCAAGAGTCAAAGAACGATTACTCCTTAGTTGAATAATGTGGCAAATATGACCCCAATACTTTTTTCTTTAATATTCTAATAACGTTCCAGAGACTTCAGGTCATGTAAATATCGTTATCATTATTTATATATTTTTATTTATTTTATCATCTCTTTATAAAAATAGTTAGCTAACGAATCCTATCAAGGTCATATGAGATCATGTGTTATCTGATGAAAAAGCAGAGGACCACCCTGCCTTTTCTTTTATTCTCTTACCCTCTCACCACAACGAACAACCTCTTCATTTATACATAATTAACTTCTTTTTATTTATTTTTTGCGAACTTATGATTAAATTACTATATATACATATTAATTTTAAATCACTGGATATAAAACATATAATACCAATAAGTGAAATAACAAAAGACAAAAAAACTGAAAAAAATGTAAACTTAATTCATTTTAAACTTTGGATCACAAAAAAATCAACCAAGTAATCGAAACAAACACTTTTTAAAATATAATTTTTTGCTTAGAACATTATTATTGCTTATAAAAATTTAATTATCCATAAATTTTGATAGGATATATGAAAAATAGGATTATCAAATCCAAAAAGATTTATGAGTTTGTTTCTTTAAGTATATTAACGCATAGTATTTTTTCTTAAAATATTGGGTTTTTATGTACTCCAAACTAAGAGGAAAGTAACTTTGATTTAAAGGTATTCATAAGTCTACGCTCATCTAAAATAAAATTTTGTGTTTCATAATATAATATAAATACTGGTTATTGAATCGAGTTGTTGAGTTGTTGTGGTTCAAATGTTAAAAAAAAAAATCTAAACTAATCCATTTTAATTTACTCAGATGATTTTTTTTAAAGTTTTTAATTCTCATATACGAATAATTCGACCCAAAACGATCCGTCTCTTTTTTTTTTTTTTTTGACCGTGGTAAGAAAAACTGTAATGGGGAAAAACAAATTAAAAACGGTTTGATGGGGATAGTTCCGTAAATTAAAGAATTGTCATCCCAGATTTATTATAAGTAAACCGGACGGTTTAGAGGTCTTTCGTCTTCCTTCTCTCCAAAGTTCCTCCCTCTTCTTCTCTTCCACTCAACGTTGCAGACCTGCCAAATTACACAGCCAACGAGAGAGAGAGGCAAAACCTCTTTTATAAGATCTCTCATAGAAAATACGCAAATTTCTACGAATTGCTTCTCTCTTAGATTCTGTTTTCGGAATCTCTGAAGACTAAGCTACTATTGTTATCTAGCTACTCCTGTTTGTAGACATTATTTGTTTTGGGAACAAATAATGTCTACAAAAATTAAAGGAGAGCATCTTTTCTCCAGAAGTTTTGTATCGAAGAAATGGACATTTCTACTCTGCTTTGGGAGTTTCTGCTTCGGAATTTTCTTCACCGATAGGTATGGTTCTCAAATTTTTGAAAATTTCCCAGCCTTTTCTGGACAAATTTATTTTCTTCTCCTTTATTTACATGGCGCTCTTTTTATTTTTTCTGAGAGTCATCGAGTAAATACGTTTCATCCTTTCAGTGGGTTCTGATTATTTTATTCAATTAACATTCCGGGATTTTGATTTATTTATTTTTTTTCTCTCCCTCTCTCTCCCCTTTTGGGTTTGAGTTTTATAATCTGATTCCTTTGAAGCTCAATGTTTCACTTTTGGATTCTGATTTCTAATTCAATCCTAATTCAAGTCCTTCCTTTTTTAAGCTTACCTTAAATATTTTCTACTTTGGTCTGCACACTTGTAATTTTGTTGGTTTCAGATCTTGATATTAAGTACCATATAAGTGAAATTTGATCACTCATATGATGGTTAAGCTACAAGGCCTGATTTTGAAACTGCTTTAACATTTGGTATGGAATTTACTGTTACAGAATGTGGAATCTTCCGGAGTCTAAAGAGATGACTCGATCATTCGTAACAGAAGCTGAAAGGTTAAAGCTAATCTCAGAAGGCTGTGATACCAAAACTGTGAGTATGATATGTTCTTAGTTACATTTCACTACTTTTGGTTAAGATTTTCTGAATGATCTGATTGGTCTTCCTTTTTAGCTATACCAGAAAGAAGTTAAACTTGATCCTCAGGCTTTGTTTGGAGAAGTTTCCAAGACGCATAATGCTATACAGTAAGATCAGTTATAAGCTGTAGTGATCTAAAATACAGCATCTTATAAAACTTTTTTGGGTTTTTAGAAGGTGCTTGTCTAAATTTCAGGACTTTGGATAAGACCATTTCAAATTTAGAGATGGAGTTAGCTGCAGCAAGATCAGCACATAAATCTTTAATAAACGGTGCTCCTATATCAAATGATATGGAGATAAAAGAGTTAACAGGGAAAAGACGATATTTGATGGTTGTAGGGATTAATACTGCTTTTAGTAGCCGAAAGAGAAGAGATTCTATTCGAGCAACTTGGATGCCTCAAGGTTCCAATACCACTTTCTAGTTTCTTTCTCTTTTTAAGATCGATCATATAGTTGTGTTCTTTGATGGTTAAAAATACTGCTTGTAGGTGAAAAGAGAAAGAAGTTGGAAGAAGAGAAGGGAATTATTATCCGGTTTGTGATTGGTCATAGGTGAGAGTTTAAATCTTATAGTGTATTGTCAGATATCGAATTAATCACTATGTTCTTGCATAGTTTCTGAGATTGGTCACACTGTAAACCTGATGTTGTTTGTCATTATCGATCTTTTAGTGCCACAGCTGGGGGAATTCTAGACCGAGCCATTGAGGCAGAGAACAAGAAGCATGGAGATTTCTTGAGATTGGTAATTTTTCTTAAAGCTAACTCAAGCTTTTGATATCCAAAACCCTTAGAAGTTTCTTATCTTCGTTAAAATTCCTTTGCTACTGTTAACAGGACCATGTTGAAGGATACCTTGAGTTATCAGGGAAAACGAAAACTTATTTCTCTACAGCAGTTTCAATGTGGGATGCAGATTTCTATGTCAAAGTTGATGATGATGTTCATGTTAATATCGGTAAGCTCTACTCTCTTCTACTACCAGATAATGTAAAAGGCCCACTCAACATTTCCACATTTTGTATGTTGCTAATACCAATAACATCCACAGCAACTCTTGGTGAAACTCTTGTTAGACACAGGAAGAAACCTCGAGTCTATATCGGTTGCATGAAATCTGGTCCAGTCCTATCTCAAAAGTATAATCCAATCTCTCACTTTCCTTGTTTTTGAATCAGTTTCTCGGTTTTGTTTTAACTAGTGTTTTGTCTGTGGAGCAGAGGGGTTAGATACCACGAGCCAGAGTATTGGAAATTTGGTGAGAATGGGAACAAGTACTTCCGTCACGCTACAGGACAGTTATACGCCATTTCAAGGGATTTGGCTTCTTATATATCCACCAATCAGTAAGATTGAACCTTTGTTTTGTATATTCATGGCTCATTCTCCATCTAATTACTAGGTGTTAAAAAATGTTTTTAGGCAAGTTCTACATAAGTATGCAAATGAGGATGTTACGTTAGGTGCGTGGTTCATTGGGCTTGATGTTACACATATCGATGATAGAAGGCTATGTTGCGGCACTCCTCCTGGTACCTTATCTAGTTTCTCTTGCTTAACTCACAATTCTCTTAACTCAATTCAATACATTAGAATCTTGATGTGAATCTGATTCATGGGGAAATTGCAGATTGTGAATGGAAGGCACAAGCTGGCAACATATGTGTAGCTTCATTCGATTGGACATGTAGTGGTATCTGCAGATCAGCTGATCGCATTAAGGAGGTTCACAGGCGATGTGGTGAACCAGAAAATGCTATTTGGAAAGCCAAATTTTGAGGCATTCCACAACACTATAAATAGATGATATAGAGATTTGGTTGCTTTTAAAAACCCAACGGTCATCAAATGAAGTTCACGAAGAAAACAAAATCTAGGACTTGTTCTGCATATTCATTTTATATTAGACCAAGAAGATATCAACTTTTGTTGTATCATAGTTATACTTACTTAGGAGAGGACTAGAGACAAGTATGATCTCTAGCAAATATAGTGTTTACTTTTGAGAACGGCTAGCGACAAGCGTTTAGCCGCTACACATGCTTCTTTGATCTTTCTTTTCTCCCCGTTGTGTGGAAGTGAAGTAGCTTTTGTGTGCTTTTTTTTGTTAATCTCAAGTTTTTTTTGGGTCTTATTTATTTAATAAAAGTCAAACCGGGCTGCAAGGCCCAGTAAAAGAGTGCACGTGACCAGTAAGGTCCGACTAAGCTTCCACATTAACTGATCTTGAAATAAAAACAACATTTAAAAACTTAAAGGCAGATAAATGTCTGATATCTTCAAGAACTTCCAAAATTTCATTATTTGATTGCTTAGAATTCAGGTTAAAGACTATGGTTTAAGAGTCTGAGAGGAGGGTTGGCTCATCTCTACTAGGATCGGTCCTACAATATATGTGACCGAAAGCAAAAAAAAAATATATACTTTAAAAATAAAATTAAAAACATTTACAATGGAAGGGGATCAAACCCCTGTTCTTAAAGAGTGATATAATACGATGCTAAGAAATCGTGTTGTGTTTGTCCTCTTTACACTTTTAATTGGTATCAGAGCAGATACCTATCTAGCAACCAATGTTTATGTCTAAACAGGTAAGATCCTGAGGATGAACAGCACACAACACTCCACTACGCGTAGTGTGGTTCTAGATATTGACAACTTTGACCGTTGGAAATTTCAGATCCATGAGCACATCAAAGGAATTGATGAAGATGCTTGGACGATTGTGGAAAATGGATGAACGGCACCTCAGAAAAGGAATGAGAACGTGAGATGGTTATCAAACCTAAAGATGAATGGACAATATCTGACAAGACTCAGTCGAAATACAACTCAAAAGCTGTAACAGCAATCTGGATCTCTCTAACCAAAGATCAGTTCAAAAGAGTTCAAGGCTGCACTACTGCAAATGATGCTTGGGATACACTGTAAGCAACCTATGAGGAATTCGTAGAACACGGATTGATATGCTTGCCTCTGATTTTGAAAACTTGAAAATGGAAGAGGATGAAACTGTTGAGGAATTCAGTGGTAAGATCTCATCAATTGCGAATGCTGCATAAGTCCTTGGAAAACATTACAAGGAGAAAAAGCTGGTCAATAATTTTTTTCGAAGTCTGCCTGATAAGTTTCAGTAAATGAAATCAACAAAGGACTCTGATGGTATGAAATTCAACCAGGTTGTTGGCATGATGCATGCATATGAACTTGATCTCTCTAAAAATATAATTAACGGAAAAGATATTGCATTGACATCAAAAGAGAAAGCAAAACCATGTGAGGATCTTGAGGAAGCAATTGGACTGATGGTGAGAAAGTATTTCAAGAAATATGCCGGAACACCTAGGCATGATGATAATCCTGTTGAAAAATCAGACTTCATATCAAGTAATGATCGAACACCCAGTAGATCAGAAGTCCAGTGTCATCAATGTCAAGGGTTTGGACATTACAAAGTTGACTGTCAAAATACCAAGAAGAAGGAACCACTCAAGTGTCACGAGTGTAAGGGCTTTGGACACAAAAAACCTGAGTACGCAAATCTCACTAACATGAAAAAAGTCCATGGTGAGCTGTGATGGTGAAGACACATCTGAGTCTGATCAATATGAAGAAACATTGAATCTGGTTGCATATGGTGGTGTAATTGAGGAAAACTCAGACAGTGAATATGAAAATAAAGAGGAAGGAACAAAGCTGTCGTTACTTGAAGATAATAACTTTCTCTGTGAAACACTAATTGATGTCAATTTGTGATAACCAGAAGCTACATGAGAAAATGAAATTACTGCAAGCTGCCCTAGATGAAGAAGAAAAGAAGAATAGATTGCTAGAATCTCGATTGAGTGAGCAATTAAGAAATATCAAGATGTTGACAAAAGGTACCAATGGTCTTGATAAAGTACTTGCTATGGACAGAGACAACGACATAAGTTACGGTCTTGGATATCAATGAGACATTCAAGGGTCTATGTGGGCACACAAATTGACTCGGATCCATTAGTGGGCTCGGGTCGGATTGCACGGTGAGCAGAGGAAGCTCAGTGCACAAAGTGCACGGTGAGTGAGGGAAGCTCAGCGCGCGGAGCGCACGATGAGCGGAGGAAGCTCAGTGCACGGAGCACACGGTGAGAAGAGGAGGCTTAGTGCACGGAGTGCACAGTGAGTGGAGAAAGCTCAGTGCACGGAGCGCACGGTGAACAGAGGAAGCTCAGTGTGCGGATTGCACAGTGAACGGAGAAAGCTTAGCGCGCGGAGTGCACGGTGAGTGGAGGAAGCTCAACGAGCGAAGTGCACGGTGAGTGGAGAGAGCTTGGTGCGCGGAGTTCATGGTGAGTGGAGAAGGCTTGGTGCATGCAGTTCACGGTGAGTGGAGAGAGCTCGGTTCGCAGCAAGCCACTCAAGGCCAGCGAGCAAGAGAAATGGATAATGGGCCGGCAAAGCCCATCACGAGCAGAATTTTGCGTGGACCGTCTCAATGTGTTAGGAAGCCCAGTTCGCGGGGCTCCAGAGAAACGACCGAGCCGGCGGTTACGAGAAGTTCGAAAGGTGTAACGGCGGATCAAGAGCATTGAAAACACATTGAGTGCGGGGGATATAGAGGAGAGCTCTATAAGTAGTCTAGGTAGAGGTCCGGAGATCTTGCTCTCACATTTTGGCGCCGTCTGTGGGGATCCGAAGAAGTTTCTGAAGAAGTCACCATACCTAGCAAGAAGAAATGGATCCACCAGTGAACAACCCAGCTGTTGATGCTCTAGTAGAGGTGAGGACTCTACTTGCTACCCTGGTGAGCAATGTTGAAAGACAAAAAGAATCAAGTGATGCACTCGTTGCTCGTTTCAACAGTCACGAGGAGAACATGACAACCCAGTTGGCGACCCTTGCGAGTGCCCAGACCGATATGGAGGTGCGGTTGGGAGCGCAGAGGAACCTACCCCCACCAGTGACAACGATAAACCTCCCTGGTGGGGATCCCGTCGAAGCAGGAGGCTCCGTGAGCCGAACCCAACCGGGACCTCGAGGTTTCGTTCTTGGTGGGAACAATTCCGACCCCCAGAGAATTCTCATGGAGGAGGTGGTTCTATTCCCCCTGGTGGAAACGATGTCTTGAATATACCGAGTTCTGCTCGGGGTACGACGGACAACACTGGTGAGCTTCCTTATGGTTCAGGTGCAGGAGACTACGAGAGCTTGCATCGGTCAATCGACAAGACGCATGCTGAATTGCTCGCCATGACATCAAAGGTCCACCGCGCGTTGAGCGCGGCACCGAAGATCGATCATAGCGGAGACAGAGAAAACTCCATTCACTCCGCGCATCGCGGAAGCTAGAATAAAAGAGACCAGGAAGCTTAGACTTCCCCTCTATGAAGGAAAATCTGATCCAAAGGCGCACATGACCGCCTTTCGAATTATGGTGACTCGTGCCCACTTCAGCGAGGAAGAAAAGGACGCGGGGTATTGCAGATTGTTTATAGAAAACCTTACAGGGTCTGCTCTGGAATGGTTCTCAAAACTCGAATCCGGGTCAATAGATAGCTTTACCTAGTTATCAGTGGCGTTTGTGAAACATTATTCCATTTTCATGGAGAAGGGCGCTTCGGATGCCGACCTATGGACGGTGACATAGGGTCCAGTGGAGCCTTTACGAAAGTTCATTGAGCGTTTTAAGGCCGTAAATGCAAAAGTTGCTGGAGTCAGTGAGTCTACCGCACTAGCCGCACTAAAGCATGGACTTTGGTATGAGTCCCCATTCCGCTTCGACTTGACTATCCATAAGCCAGACACCATAGAGGACGCCCTTCATCGTTCCACTAACTGGATTGTTGCAGAAGAGGAGAAGGTAGCTCTCTCCAAGAAGTTCAAGAATCCTACTAAGAGTTCTGAGGCAGGATTCACACCAAGGAAATTCAAAAAGAATGACAACATGGAGGCCCAAAGCGGAAGTGGAGGATCACATTCATATAGCGTAGAAAAAGGAAGGAAGAAAGCCCCTAGTAAAGACGGATCAAGGGTTATGAGGCGTAATCCAGACGCCTACTCCGAACTCCACAAATGCAATGGACATGCCACACATGAGTGCTTTAAGCTTAAAAGTTTTATAAGTAAGAAAATCGCGCAAGACGGTTTAGTAGGAGCAAACATCTACTTGGAAGAGGTTAGGCGCAAAATGGAAGCAACAGAGGACCGTGACCAGGAGCCCACGCTGAAACGAAACCGCAGCCCGGAGAGAGCAGAGACCTCTAAATCATCCAGAAGAAGCGGATAGACTTCATCCTGAGGGGATCAAGGCATTGCCGAGATTCAGTGCGTTCAATCAAATCCCACGTGAGAAGAGCTGACTTTGGGAAGGCTAGGTTCACCCCTGCCCCGAGCTGCAAAATTACCTTCACTGAGAGTGATGCTTCGCGGTTAGACCTTCCACATGACGACGTTATGGTGGTCCAGGTCGATATTGGGGCCAATTTTAAGGTTTCACGGGTCCTAATTGATACTAGAAGCACTGTGGACGTGTTGTTCCTTGAAACCTTGGTGCGCATGGAGATCGAGAAAACAGAGGTAAGAGGTCCCCCAAATCCTCTAACAGGATTCAGTGGGACGAGTGAGATATCTCTAGGGACAGTGCGACTTCCTGTGTCCGCATGCGGAGTGTTGAAGATGATAGATTTCACGGTGGTGGACCATCCTGCCGCGTACAATGCAATCTTTGGCACGCCTTGGCTGCACGAGATGAAGGAGATACCATCCACCTATCACCAGTGTGTGAAGTTCCCAACCAGCAATGGGGTAGGGACTTTGCATGGAAGTCAGAAGAACTCTCGCATGTGCTACTTAACTAGACTTAAGAATATAGTCCAATAGCAACTACAGAGCTCTACAGGTATACCGCATGATAAAAATCCTCTGGCAACCTGCAGAACGATGACAGCCCCGATGAGGACATGAGCATTGCTGGAGAGCGTCACCAAAGTTGCACGGTATGGGCATCGATTGAAGATTCCGACCCGACCAAATGTGTGATGATTGGTGCGCATCAAAAGGGAGAGCTGAAGCGGGAGTTGGTATAATTCTTACGGAGTAACAAGAGCACCTTTGCTTGGGCGAGAAGCGACATGCCAGGAATTGATCTTGAAGTAATTTCCCATGAGCTGAATATCGATGTTGTGTACAAACCCGTCAAACAGAAGCACCGAAAGCTTGGTTCTGAAAAATCTTAGGCTGTTAACGATGAGGTGGAGAAACTCTTGGCGAACGGTTCTATTTGAGAGGTCCATTACCCCGAATGGTTGGCTAATCCCGTGGTTGTCAAAAAGAAGAATGGAAAGTGGCGAATCTGTGTCGACTTCACTGATTTGAACAAGGCTTGTCCTAAAGACAGTTTCCCGTTCCCACACATTGATCGGCTCGTAGAAGCCACAACGGGAAACCAACCACTCTCCTTCATGGACGCCTTCTCTGGTTACAATCATATTACGATGCACCCAAACGATCAGGAGAAGACATATTTTATTATCGACAGAGGAATTTATTGTTACGAAGTTATGCCACTCGGATTGAAGAATGTCGGAGCAACTTACCAGAGGCTGGTGAATAAGATGTTCTCCACCCAACTTGGGAAAACAATGGAGGTGTATGTGGATGACATTCTTGTCAAGTCTTTAGAGGCTGATGAGCATGTTCATCACCTATCGAAGTGCTTTGAGACGTTAAATCAGTACGGGATGATATTGAACCCAGAAACGTGTTCCTTCACAGTCACTTCAGGGGAATTCTTAGGGTACTTAGTCACTGAAAGAGGGATCGAATCTAACCCAAATCAGATAGCCGCGGTGCTCTCTATACCGTCCCCGAAGTCGTTAAAGGAGGTGCAACACTTGATGGGACACATTGCAGCTTTGAACAGGTTCATTTCTCGATCTACTAATAAGTGCCTTCCTTTCTTTCAGCTATTGAAGGGGAACAAAAATTTTAAGTGGGATGAACAATGTGAGGAAGCCTTCAAGCAGCTGAAGGGGTATCTCGCGTACCCTCTTGTCCTATCAAAGCCCATGCTCGGGGAACCTCTATTTTTTGTATGTAGCAGTCACCGCATCCGTAGTGAGCAGAGTGCTAATACGGGAAGAAGGGGGAAAGCAGAAACCAGTCTTCTACATAAGCAAAAGTCTTGTTTCAGCGGAGACAAGGTACACTATGGCGGAGAAGCTCGCCCTCACAGTAGTGGTATCGGCTCGGAAAATTTTTCCGTATTTTCAATTGCATTCAATCGTGGTGATGACAACTCAGCCACTACGTAGGATATTGCACGGACCAAACCAGTCCGGGAGAATGGTGAAATGGGCGATCGAAATAAGTGAATATGATATAGAATACAGAAATCGATTAAGTACAAAGGCACAAGTCTTAGCAGATTTTCTCATCGAGCTTCCGCTCGGGGGTCAAGAAAGTTCCCCTCAAGGTTAGGCTTGGGAGCTTCATGCAGACGGTTCCTCCACTAGAGCTGAGTACGGAGTGGGAGTTTGGTTGGAGTCCCCAACTGGGGAAGTGATTGAACAGTCCTACAGACTGACATTCAACGCCTCGAACAACGAGTCGGAGTATGAGGCTCTTATTGTGGGGTTGAGGCTGGCACTTGGGATCGGCGTCAGAGAACTTCGAGCGCGAAGTGACTCTTAGTTTGTGACTAGTCAAGTAAGCGGAGATTATGAAGCCAAGGATGCCAGGATGTGATATGATTTTGGCCAACAATGGAACTAAGGAGAAGAAGCAGCTTGAACTAGAGGTAAATGAAGTTGAAGAAAACATCAAGGAGCAGCTTGAACTCGAGGAATCAAGGGATAAAGACTTAAGTGTTCCAATCGGTCCAATGACTAGATCAAGACAAGCTAAATTCCAGCAAGCTCTAAAGCAACTCCTTTACACTATTCAGGGCAATCTAGTTTATGCTAATCCAACCACATTGGTTGTGATACAAGCTACCTAGATAATCATCAAGAGAGGTGTTCTGNCCATTGGGTTTTCCAAACAAGGTTTTTAATGAGGCTTGTTCACAACACTTATACAAGAGCCTCTTGATGATGTTTAGGCCCATTTCTATCCATTTTTATGTTATTTTCGTTTTTAAAGTCAGATTTGATTTAAACTTGCATGGGAGCCTCTTGTTTTAATTGTTTTGTGATTTCAAAGAAGCTGTGCATGTACAGCCTTCTTGCCTTTTTATTATGGACGAAAATCATCAATAAAACTATCAAACTCTTTTCTAAAATCCTAAGAATTCTCTCTTGAATCTTGTTTGATCATTGTTGTCTTGTTCATGCTTAGAATCTGTTTCTGCATCACAAGCAACATCCTGGTAGTCTAAGAGTCATTCCGTAGCTCTTAGAAGTATCATTCATNATCATTCATCCCATTTTTGGTTCATCAACATTACAACCATTGGAGAAGCATTCAGGGACTTGATCCTCACATCTAGGATCACATCAAGTGATATCATAGCTAATCTCCATCTCAAGGTTGTATTTTTCTGTTTTTGACTCATCATATTCAGTTTTGTCTCTTGAACTTTGATAGTAGTGATTTTTAGGGAGTGAAGTGAGAATGGTTTGGTTTTCCCTACACTA